>CM069443.1:54429244-54684712 GCA_035610835.1 Ophiura sarsii | reverse complement strand
TGGTTCGCGTTATGTATCACGCGTACTGCAGGGGAATACTGTCGAACGTAAAATGCTCGTCGCGACTGGAGCATTTTTTGAATCGACGTTTTCTTGTACAAAGAGGGCTTATTTTTCTTAATCCTTAATAGGTGTAAAGTTCATACATGTAATACAATTATAAAAATATTCTAATCCCAGTTTTTATCATAATTGAGGGCGCAGTCTGAGTCTCCAACACATCTCTTAGTGCCCCTTTAAGTAGTATAGAAAATGTGAAAGGTAGAAAAATACGATAGGTAGTGTAGAAATGTAAAAGGTAATGTATCAAATGTAAAAGGTAGAAAATGTTAAAGGTAGTGCAAAGTGTATCACATTTCTACACTTACCTTTTACATTTTGTACCCTCTTGGCGTATTTGGCCGCCCATAGGACAAAAATGTGAAACGGGTGCCTTGGTAAAAATGTTTACCAAATATATGGCAGATGCCTACAGGTGAGTCGAAAAGAAGTTGATCGAGAATGAATATTTGTTTAAAAATAATATATCAAACAAATTTGACAAACCAATGATGAGGCACGTTTTCAGAGAGCAACTTATTCCGCTTATAGACAAAAGGAATCATTGAAATCGACCAATTATAATCAGGAGCTATGCCTGTTTTAATAAAAGAGACCCTGTTTTTAGCTGTCCACGGAACGCTTAATCTTCTTGAAATCTATCCACTCTAAATGGGCAGCAAAATGTACACACGTACGGGCATTCATATTCAAATGAGATTAAAGCCCGGAGTTTCAGTCACAGGTGGGAATGGTGTGCATAAAATAAAAAATCAGCATACAATAAGATAATGATTAAACATTGAAGGCCCACTTAAAACAGATTAAGACACCTTAGAGGACAAACAGTCATCGAATCATTTTGACTGCCCACTTAGAGTGGAAAGATTTCAAGAGATTAAGCGTTCCGTGGACAGCCTAAAAAGGGGTTCTTTTATTAATACAGGCATATAGCTCCCGATTAATTGATCGATTTCAATAATTCCTTTTGTCATTATATGAGCGGAATAAGCTGCTCTTTGAATTAGTGCCTCATTGGTTTGTCAACTTTATTTGGTCTATTTTTAAACAAATATTCATTCTCGATCAACTTCTTTTTGACTCACCCTGTATAGATGATAACAAAACATGCGTGAGGTTGTCCTTGACATCAAATCAAGTTTAAACATTACATAGACAAACGCAAATGCCTAGAAAAACCTGACATTGGGGTGAACAATCTCAATCTATAGACTTTGAGTTCAAGGGCAGTCCAAGCGAGAAAGCGTAACATAGGAGGGTAATTTACACAATAAAACAAGTGTCAATAAAATAGTTGGCAATGTCTTGCTAGACGTCCCGTAACCCAAGTGCGCATGCTCAAACCAATTAAAATACGTTGTAGCTATACACGGTTTATTCCGTACGGGACGTGAGGCAAGATATAGCCAAATAGTTTTGTACGTTGCTTATCAGTTCATGAAAATGCACAACTCGGGGCACAACTTCTCCCGGATTCTACATGTTGTGTGATCATGCGTCCCAATTATTTAATGAATAGTCGGAGGAAGGCTTCTCTCTCCCGAATTGATTGCTGTGGAGGTGGTGAGGACACTAAGAGATGTGTTGGAGGCAGCGCCCTCAATTATGATAAAAACTGAGATTAGTTTGTTTTTATAATTGTATTACATGTATGAACTTAAACCTATAAGGGAGCGGTCACTATTTACGCCAGGGGGGGGGGGGGAATGGAGGATTTCCATCTATTTTCCCCACATTTTTTCATGTTCCCCCTTTTGTCTTCCAAAAAAATTTCAGGTTCCCCCCATCCATCAGGTAAAAAAGTTGATGTTCCCCCCTCAAAAATCTACCCCTTATTATTTTTTTCCCCACACGTGTAAAAAAAAAAATTCGCGTTCCCCCCTCAGTTGATTTTTAAATATTCGCGTTCCCCCCTGTCTGTATAGATTTTTTTTCGCGTTCCCCCCTTAACTCCTCCATTCCCCCCCCTGGCGTAAATAATGCCCGCTCCCTAAGGATTAAGAAAAATCAGCTCTCTTTGTACCAGAAAACGTCGATTCAAAAAATGCTGGTCCCGCGGGACCAGCATTTTACGTCCGACAGTATCCCCGTGCAGTACGCGTGATAGGACATAACGCGAACCATATTTGCATAGAGGGCGTTTTGCAATAAATAGCGATGATATTGTTTTAATCTAGTTTTGCTGTGTTTTTTGTTAGTAGAAACAACAATAATGGCGATTTTTAATGTTCATCTTGAATTCTGAAGTAAAATTTTAAACATTTAAACTTTTCAACACCACTTCATGTCCCTTTAAGTTATTTTCATTAAAATGTCTCATTTTACACGCTCACGGAATTATTATAGGTTTGTTCACAAAATATGGTTTTGAATGAGAAAGTTATGAATGTATTGAATTATATATGAAAACTGAACCGAACTGCATAACAATGTCCTGTAGGCTACTACTACTAGTACTACTACTACTAGCCTCCTTTATGAAAGCCGCTCAACACTCATCTGCTATTCAATGAACTTGATGAAGTATGACATTCCTAGAAGGGCCGGCCAGGGATACTATTAATTTTGGGATAGGAAAGTCCTAAAGCGTACGTAGCGAAAACGGACCCTTTTGCATATTTGAATAAATTATGGTAATCGTCCGGAATGCGTCCGTGACCGGCGTTTAACGCGTTTAACAATGTTTAACCAGGTTTAACGGAATTGTTAGTCAGCATAGGTTTGGGGGCGCTGTAGATTTACACAGACGACGGTGGCCACGCGAAACCTACATTTTGAATTCGTTCGTAGTGAATTAGAAGAATTTTTATCGTTAACCGGGCGATGACTGTTAAAAATAATTCAAAATGGTGCACTCCCGTTGCCATATTGGGTCGTCTGAGAGACGCGTGGCCAGCGTCGCGTCGTCTGCTACAATTACGCCTTATCGGTAGAACAGCGCCACCAATTCTATGCTGACTAAGTTCAATTTAAAAGTGGACCTGATCGGCAAGCTCAGTGGCACACCCCTGGGCCGGCCCTTTTTGGTTGGCGGGGCAACCGCCAACCTTATAGCATCAGATTGCATATTCTTGGACATTTAGGTCTTTCTACATATACATGGAGGCTGCCATTTTGTTTTTAGTATATGGAAAATTGTCTAAATTATTTTGCAGTCTTTGTAAATTACATGTACCTATGCAGTTTATTTTAACAGTCCTGCAGTCTGTGATGGAGTCAAAGCTATATTTGTTTAGCCTTGATTATTCAATCAGAGAGATGTTATTAGACTCCCAACAGAGAGACATAGACGCCCAGACTTAGACAATCATTTACTAAACACACACACACACACACACAAAGTTGGGTAATATGGCAGAAGTCTGTTTACAATGCCATGCACAGTAGGACACCTCAATCAACTAATCTGACAGTACTAGAATTAGTGCTGATTTATGTGGCATAACTCTGTTTTACAATTCTATGCACAGTAGGACACCCCAATATATAATGCACACCACTTTCACAGTAGGACACCTCTTACAGTTGGACTGTTTTTGCTGTTTCATCCATGCATAGCTTTTGCTGAGTTGTTGTGTTTACATTGGCTAAAAACCTACCACTCATGTTGATTAAATTCACATGTGAATCACAATTGATCACACATAATACTTTTATTTTACACTCATAAACAATCATCCCAGACCATGAAAGTAACAGACCCCAGACTTAGACAATCATCTACTAAACACACACACACACCAAGTTGGCTAATAATTGCAGCGCTGTAATTAATCAGGTTATTTACGATGTAAAATTATCAGCAGTCTGTCAAATTATCAGCAGTCTGTCAAATTATCAGCACTCTGAAGCTGTATAATAAGTGAAATTTGTGGAATTCTGGATTGGCTGTGTATGTGCTATTATACACATTACAATTGTGGTCTCAGATACTACTGAAAAGCTCAGAGTGTCAACTGTGCAACTGTGTCATAAAACATGGTCAAGGTTTGCATGAAATATCTATGTGTATGAAAAATTTCGCGACTGGCTAGGATTGGTGAAATTGTCATGCTCACAAGCTTTTAGTATTCTTATTAGACATTATTAGAAAGGTGTACATTTGTAAACATTTCATGATGAAAAATGTGGGTTCTTCTGCATCACGAACATTAAATGCCGCGAAAAAATAGTGCTTGCTTTAGAATAAACCTACCGTATGTGTCCTTGTTGGGTAGCACTGCATTACATAATGATATGGTGAACTGTCACTACAAATTACTCTGTACACATCATGTTCTGGTGATCACTCCATTTCCATGGGAAACCGAGGATTTTTAGTTGGGGCTTTAGGGACGCACCATTAGATTTTCAGGGGGGGGGGGGGGTAGGAAGTTTTCGGAGAAAAAAAAATTCACCCTCTATGCAGGCGAAAAAAAAAAATTCACCCCCTGATGAGTAAAAAGAAAGAAAAAAAATTCTACCCCCACCCAACTCAATATGAATGGATACATTTAAAGCCGTATTTACAAATGTTGCTATTTTTGCTCTTTCTATTTGCCTTATATCGCAATTTCCTTTTGACCGCCAACTTTCCATTTTAATGGAATTTTATATCAAGTTGGCTTGTTTTTAACAATATACATGTTCAGGTTGACCTGATTTTTACAATATGGGTCATTCCCGGGGTCAATCCATGCCAAAATAATTGGTTTGATTGGTCACCATGGTCTGGGTCACCCTCCGCTCAGATTTGGCTGAAAATCATAGCGTAGGCCTATAGGTGGTTACGGACCTTCAATTTGCCGTTGACAACAAGGCATTAAAATCAAGTCTACGCTCTACTCGACCATACAGAAGAACGTTCCTAGTGAGCATGTGAGGCTGTGTAAGCGACCGTTGTTTACATGAGCAATATTTCCGAAATTCGTAAAATTGTCCACTCGATTTTCAGACTTTAACCTGTAAAAAACATGTGAAAACTTGCATTATGTGTAAACATGATAACATGAGTATGTAGAGGAATCACTTTGTCAAATATTCTGTTCGATGGTAATATTTCACGGGAGTACAAAAAGGGTTAAATTTTGGCCGTTTTGGTGATGGTGCAATCTGAATTTGTTTGAATTCACGTAGTTTGTGGTCAACGGCATGTGACGTCACTCCGTAATCACCTATATCTATAATAGGCTTCAATATAATAATGAACACATGCAAAAAAACAACTAGCGCTCAAATCAAAGGGATTCGAAAATATGGTCTGTCGAAAAGTAAACCGACAAAGACTTAACCTACCAACTCTCAACAAGTGTACACTTTTGGAAAAAAGGGTGCTTCAGGGGTTCTTGGCTGTCCCGTATATGGAACCCAATTATAGAACCTTTATAGGTTCCACAAAGAACCTTAGGTTCAAAAAGAACAAAAAATGCGTCTTTAGAACCTCTAAAGGTTCTCTACAGAATTTTTTTGGTTCTTTAAACTAAAAGAACCTTTAACCCTGAGGGTTCATATACGGGACAGCCAAGAACCCCTAAAGCACCCTTTTTCTAAGAGTGTATAGGCCATATTCATACTTTTAATTATATTTGGTGTGACCTAAAGATGGGTTCGCAGACAAAAATCATGAAACCCTTTGACCATGTAGTCCAGTTCCGACAAATTTGAAACATCATGCAAAACAGACTAACATTAGGCTAGATCTAGCCTATAGGCTAGGCCTATATACATTTGTATAAAACCTGAACTGTGTAACTCTACTGCGACATTGTTAGATCATATCAGAAAGTAGGATATTTGGAGTGGAGCCAAAACACATGCCACAATGGCTTATATGACTTCAAGAATTCCTTTAAAAGGGCAAGTGGCGTGTAGAAGTTAAACATATAAAAATATAATGGCAGTAGAGTTACAAAGTTCAGGCCCCCAATTATAGTAGGAGCCCGGAGAGTTTATTCAGCTGAATAGAGGTACCAAGGTTTGATGGTCTGATTAAGATATATAGATGGGCGCCAAGAGTATAGGTGCAAAATGTCAAAGGTCATACCGGGTGGTTAAAAAAAAGTTGACCCAAGTTCAAAGTATTTTTTCAATCACATTTAAAGTTTCAGAGAATGTGTGTTTACTTAGGGACGCACCATCAGATACTCAGGGGGGGGGGGGGGGGGGGGGGGGGGGGCATGGAAGTTTAAAAAAAACCAAAAAAACTTTGCCCACTATCCAGGAAAAAAACAAAACTTTGCCCACCAACCAGAAAAAGAAAAGAAAAAAGATGACCCACTGCTGAGTAAAAAAAAAGAAGATGACTCACCCAACTCAATGTAAAGAAAAACAGTAAAACCTAAAAAACAACAACTTTGCCGCCTTTGCTAAAAAAAAAAACTTGCCTACTTCAGTGGAAAAAAAAATCCGCCCGACCCCAACTTCCATGCCCCCCTGGAAATCAAATGGTGCGTCCCTTAGCATGCTTAAGGCGCGTTCCCACTGTGGCTGTTTGATACCAGGACGTAGACTCGATGCTAAGCCCAGTAGGAACGCGCAATAAGGGGGTTCGACCCTACATCCACGATGCATGGTCGATTCCCACTCGAAGAGGTAGTCTCACACCTAGGACGTAGTATCAAAATCGTTATAGTGAGAACGCGTTTACATTATCGTATGTGGACTCGTACCACTTGTTCCACAATAACAAGCATATTGCATCCATATTGCGCTGCGTCTATAGCTACAATCCTGGAAAAAAAGTCTTGGAACGCTTACTCGTTAATAACAACGGTAAACTATCATTCCCTACCCCCGTGCAATGTTGAGGAATGTTAATGTATTCAGCAGTTGTTCAAGGTGTCCCAACATTGATCGATGGGGTGTGGGGAAGGGAAACTTGTTGTCTATCATTTATAGATCAGCAAAAAAGGCTGGAATATAATGCCCGAAACGTTAAAGCGTTCCAAGGACATTTTTCCAAGATCTATTTTGACCTTAACATATAGGCCTATGTCTCTTGATCTTAAACCCGTTTGAAAGTATAAGGAGGCCCACTGAGACATAACACCATTTTCTTCTGATACACAGGGGCTCTTCTAATGGCAATTTACCAGAAGGGAATGTCAGCCCTGGAGACGGAATATCTGACGTCTGCTATGATGCACAGTGGTGACATCCTAGAGTGGCCTCAATCATGGAAGGGAAAACTAGTGGATAAACATTCTACCGGTGGAGTTGGTGATAAAATAAGTCTGGCTTTAGCTCCTGCGCTTGCAGCCTGCGGTATGAAGGTATATACAGTAGCATTATCTTAATAATATGGAAAGAGAAACTCATCATAGTCCATTATACTGCCTTGAGACACTGATTTCACTGCGTATTCGCGTAATCGTGCGCGCCTCATCCGTGAAGAGTTGACAGCGTATCGACGCATTCCCGGGGACGCGTTAAAGGCGTATAGTTTTTGGAGAGTCACGCATAACTTATGGCTGCTTTTGACATGTAACGTCATTATAGTCTCGGTGGAGACTCGTGATATTAAGTGAAATCGATCTAAGGATACTAATACCACGATGAAATTACACCATTTTACTCGTCCCATACGATATATCATAACATTTGAAGATTCAATGGGAAAGTTATCTTTGAAATTTTTTGCTTTCATTAGAAATGTTCAGAAGTCCCAACCAAAACTTATCATAACAAAGTACCCTACATGGGTCAATGGTATCAGTTTCTTATATTATACTTTAAATTTGCAGTACGACAATCTATGATTAACCAACCTGATAGTAGCTGGCTGTGTAAAACGTGTAGGGAAAAATTGTATTACGCTAATATTTTATAAAATTTGATTGATTTTGTTCTCTAAAAATGTATGGTATAAAACATGTGCAGTTTTAGCAAACGCAACAGAAGGTGATACTTTAGGCGAAACCAACTGAACTAAAGATACACAAAATATAGCTTTTATGTCGTTCTTCATAATGACATTACAAGAAGAAAGCAAATACACTTCGGTCGCTTAACCATATACGTAATTTGCTTCAAATTGACGCTTAGTTACAACATATAGGTCGTCATCTAATTTAACGTCATGTCTCATTTTTGTAAACAATTGCTCTTCGTTGAATTCGATACATTAGGTTCCCATGATATCTGGCAGAGGACTTGGACACACAGGAGGCACCCTGGATAAACTGGAATCTATTCCCGGATATAATGTGTACTTTGAACAGAAAGACATGATCGACATCTTGGAGAAGGTGGGTTGCTGCATTGTCGGCCAATCGAGTAATCTTGTTCCAGCTGACAAGAAACTATACGCCACTCGCGACGTGACGGCAACCGTTGAGAGCCTTCCACTGATTGCAGGTTAGTCTGTCCCAGGGATAGATATATATATACTTTATTAATACCTCGCTGTGAGGGTAGGGACACATTCAAAATAGGGTTGAAACTTAGTCACTTGTGAGAAAGAGAAAAGTGAAATAAGTGGGAGGGGGAAAAAAAGTGAACAGAGAATGAGAAAAGGGAAAACATGTATATTTTGTAATTGAGGAAAAAACCTCAGTACCTGAGAGCAAACAACAGATTATTGTTTTCAAAAATATGTACCCCTGGTTAGTCCGTAATGCCTACGACTACATCATATTGATAAAGTAAGCCTAGAGATTAAACATTAAGTGTTAATCAACAAGTACTTCTGAAATTTAACAACTGACTACATGTTTCGGTTTGAGTTTTGCACCCAAGTATTGAGATACAGTATATTGACAGTCTATGAGATGAATATCGCCTAAAAGAGTGTATATACACCGACATGACCGATGAATGAAAACCTTAACTCTGGTAATCTTATGATGACGATGTACAAATAGACCTTAAGAGTATCATGTTAGCGTCATTTTACACTGTATCTTTTGTGAAAGTTGACAAATTAAAACTGTATTTAAAATGTTAATCAGCAGGTTTCCATACAGTTCAATGACATTCACATCATATGTACATCACATATACTCATCACATGTGATTGAAATATACTTCAAGGTACACAATACAAAACAAGTTTTTTACCAGGTTACCAAATCTGCTAAACATGCTGAAAGCGCAAAAGGATCTCATTATTGAACATTATGGTTCCAGCATTCTAAGGAAGCCGTTAAAAGCAGCTACATATATAAGATATGGACAGCAGTACAATCACCATCACATCACATGTATATCATATGTACATCAAATGTATATCACACTGGATATCGTATATAGCCAGTAATCCCACATTTTCAACATTCTCACAGGTTCCATAATTTCAAAGAAAGCCGCGGAAAGCATAGACGCTCTTATACTGGATGTGAAATTTGGGAAAGCTGCATTCATGAAGACAGAGAAAGACGGCCGAGAGTTAGCGAAAGCACTGGTAAAAATTACAAAGTCTTTTACACAAAGCTGTACTAAAGCTGACGGCCGATCTTTGGACGGACAAACGTTGTTGATGATTGATCGTTGAAATTGGGGAACATAACAGTATCTGAACACAATGACCAATGATATATTATTGTAAACGTCTGAATTACTTTAAGTAGTATCGAAAAATCGGGGTTTATTCTTCCAACGAACGCTCGTCATCTAAGTAAAGCCTAAAAAAAAAAGTTTGATTGGCGTAACATGACCAAAACAAATAGGGTAGGTCGGTCGGGATTTTTTAAAATTTTTTATAATTTTTTTTATTTTAAATCATCTACTTTTGAACACTTAAAAGACAGCAGTACACACAAATGAAGAGACGGCAAAAATTCCCTTTTCTTAAACATTTTTATTTTTATTTATAGAAACCAACAGACTCTATGAGTACAAGTTTCTGAAGTTTTAAACAATAACAAACGTCAGATTTCAGGGTTTTTGTTTTGTTTTTTTTGTTTGTTTTTTTTCCCCTCAAAATAATAAAAAAATATTCAGGGTCGGCGATGTATTTAGGGTCGGTCGGGTTACGCCAATCAAACTTTTTTTTTTTAGGCCTAAGCAATGACTTATGACATTGTTTGACCTTTAATGTTGTTCTAAATATTGGAGTCATGTCATGTCACATAAAATGACCACAGTAACTCATAGGTTATATACATTAGGTTCGAATCCTCTAACCGCCGACATAATGTACACTTAGGTAAGAACCTGTACTATGATTGTCAACTAAAGTCCAGTGGCAAAGAGTGTTATTGTCTAGTTAATCAGTCGTTCGGAGGAATGCCGAAAACCTCCAACCGTAAGAAATAGCTCATTAATTGTTTGCCCTATAATTTGTATGCCCTATTTTGCAATGTAAGTTCGTCAAATGTTGCTTATGGTTTTCGATTCCAAGTTCCGTTCAAAAACCACTAAAATCAAGAGGTCAGGTTTAAGGCGCTTTAACAATATAGACCATGAACAGTCGTTTGCGTTTCGATTGGTTCGAACCAGCAAAATGTGTTCATTTGTACTAGTAATTATTACATTTTACATGTAAAGGCATCAAGAACTTGGTATGATGTTATCGACCAAATATTTGTAGAGGTTAAATGTTAATAGTGTTAGGTTGTTCATTGATTTCCTAGTTCTGACGTTAATATGCAATACTTATTTTTGCTCCTCATCTTAGGTAAATGCTGGTGTTGGTCTCGGAATCAAGACGCTAGCATTATTGACAAATATGGAGAATCCAATTGGTAACACAATCGGTAATTCACTAGAGGTTGCCGAATGCTTGCAATGTCTTCATGGACATGGACCTGAAGATCTCATAGAACTCGTCTGTCAACTAGGTAAGACTATAAGACCATATGGATTTGAATTTACATGGGGAAATATGTTTGATTTTTCCAAAGCAATACATTAGTTGATCAATCAAGATTTCAGCATTGGTGGATTTTGGTAATTTTGATAATGTATCCAATATATATCTATACGGTAACACCAATGCCAATAATAATTTGCATGTCCTTCTAGCTCCTCTTAAAGCATCTGTTTTTTTATTTATTGTTAATGGCCGGGTATTAAAGGAAATTGGACTTTTAAAAGTCCATTTTGACGTGAGAGCCTGTTTTGTACTTCCCTAGACATTGACAATGTTAACAGGTATTCCGCATTTTTTGCAACATTGACAATATATTGCGTCTTCCTTTCGGTTTATTTGCATGAACTCCCATTGGCAATGAATCTTTTGGTATCTGTCTACCTTGCAACAATGACAATCTGTTTATCTTTGAAAACATTGACAATGTTTCAGTCTACATTTGCAACATTATTGAAAACAATATCTGTCTACACTTTGCAACATTTACAAAATACCCATTAATGTGCTAATTGATACTGCACGGGTACATTACCTTTGTAATATTGGCATTGCGTCGGTTAGGCATTGCTTAAAACTGACAGTGCGATGGTTTACTTAACAAACATTCGCAATTCGTCGAACAAACATTATAACGTTCACATACTATCGATCTACAGTCATCAAAAAAGTAACTGACCAAGTATTCTTAAACAGCTAAGAATATTTAGGTGATTCTCATTGGTTCTCAGATAAATTAGCGACACTTATATGAGACAACTTAACACGGCGTGCAATAATTATGGTGACTATCGCGCAGTGCGTGGTAACTAGTTTTCTTCCATAACGCGGACTTCTGCAGTGCGTCTACCGCGCTTTCCAGCGTGCTTATGCGACGTATTACGCCGACGCACGGTGTACTTCACCACACGGTATTAGATGGAATGTTTTGGGGTTATTCGATACTAATAACAGGGGTAAAAGTTGACAAATGTGGGCAATTACAGTTACAATTTTGATTAAATAAATGTCTAAAGTGCCTAAGAATGAAGATATAAATGCGTTTGACATTTATGCGTTTGGTATAGTATTATGTTTTCCATGAAACAACGCCGCCGCCCTTGTTCCACTTAAAATAATACTACCACCGGAACCACCCGCATGTATGTCCGACAATACTGTCTAAAAACAATACTTTTATTCTCTAAATAAATGTCGTTATCTGCTTTAAATATCAAATAATGAAGTTATTGAGATAATTCTCCTCTTTCATTGGAGATATTGCCCGCTAAGAATGGTTGATTATCGAGGAAGTTATAACCCAAAATGTAAGGTAAAGTACGATATTCATATTCGCAATCGTAATCAATAATGCCCGTAACCTTGTCCGCGTGTAAAAAAAACAAATGCAAAAATGGAAACCGTCATACTTTTTATATTTTTGACGACTGTATACTAGTTTACATGTATGTACTCATCTTAAACTCTGTTTAATTTTTTTCATCACATATATCACACGATATTATATATAAATTGAGACACTTCATTACATATTGCCGACTTCGCACAATCCGCAGTTAGCTGCGTTTGGTAATTATTACAAGAATATCTGATCTCGAAATATAGTTGTATTGTTATTTTATGAATTTATAATATCATGGCAAATGATATGCAAAATACATTAATGTTGCCATCTGGTATGTCTGGGCATGAAGCTAGAAGTATGGTCTGGGTCGACTAAATTTCGCACGTGTTCTTTAACTTCTCTTCACTTTAATACAGATTATAGCGACACACGTACACATCAGTATATTTTGCATGCTTTATTTATGCGTCACTGCCAATCTAACCTTTTAAAGGTGTATAGTATGTTCCGACAACTTTAGCTTTTTCTTCACATCAAAATATTTTGATATCAGAAGAAAACTCATGATTGTCTCATTATTTCTGTAAAATCTTAGGCGCAAGGCAAGATATATTCCATTTAGATGATAGAGACCAAATTGTAGTGAATTACTGCCAAAGGTGGTTAACCACCGGCTTCGAGATAAATTACCGCAAACAACATTTAGATAGGCTAGTTAAAATGTGCAATAATAACATCGTCGGGCGCTGGGCGCAGTTCACAGAAAGCTCGCTGTAATACGCTCTACAGATTCGACTTACGCACATTTTATCGTATTATATATATTGTTAAACAGATAAGCTTTATTCCGTTAAAAATCATATCAATTAAAATTCCAATCGCTGTCAGCTAACTCCTCATGGCCTATATTGGTTAGCGAACAGGACACATGAACGAAATGTTACTGGTTCGAATCCCGGTGTGGCAGAATGTTGCGTATACATCTTGTTTGATATTTTTTTCGACATAGGGAATATATATATCAGTTTCGATCTAACGCCACCCGGCCAGTTTGTGTTTACTACTCAATAGGCAAATGTCATTTCACGTTGTGCTTCTAATTCTAAAATGAGAATTCAAACTTTCAAATGGCTATTTTAAGGATGACCCTTCATGTAGAATAGAAAACACCAAGTTGAAAATCGGGCCAGCAATCGGAACACCTACCTTTCATCATTAATTGTTTTATTTTACCGCGGTTGTTTGCGTAATGCATTAGATACGGTATAAGCACCCACGTTGCTATTTCTTTATGCGTAAGGTAATTTTACTTTGGTTTTTGGCATTGTGAAATTGAAGTTTGTTTCCATAAAAAGTTGTAGGCCTTTTACATTTTTACTACTATTTTGTTCATATGATGTTGTTGTCTTATAATTTGGATATCATGTATACATGAAGGCTGACACTGATATAACCAGTTATATTAGTCTCAGATGAAGGCGAGTAGTATTAAAAGCACGAGTGTTTTCAAGCATCGACGCGTGGATACGTAAACAAATGATAATTAGAGAATAGAGGTATTGTTTTCGACCGTAACCCGTGTTATATTGTCTGACATAAACGCGGGCGGTAGTTTTATTTTAAGTGGAATGCTGCGTCGTTTTTTCACGCAAAAAATACTACAGTGTACTACCGAACGCGTTTATGTCAGACAATATATAACACGGGGACATGGGTACGGTCAAAAACCAATACCTTTATTCTTAAACTGTCATAATTTAGACATTTATTTTATCAAAATTGTTACTTTACTACTTTTAGTAATTGCCCACATGTGTCAATTTTTACCAAAAATATTCCATCCAATCCCGTGCGGTGAAAAACCATGTGTCGGCGTACCCCGCACCCACATCACGCAGGAAAAGCTCTCAGTATGCTCATACTGAGTAGTGAGCGCACTGCAGAAATGCGCGTTATGGAAGAAAACTATTATAGAGTTATCATATATTGCGCGAGGGTAGTCACGCTAATTAATGTACGCCGTGTTAAGTTGTCTCTTATAAATGTCGCCGAGTTTCTCTGAGAACCAATGAGAATTGCCAAAACATTCCAATTTTATCTGTTTAAGAATGTATTGCATGCACAACTGAACTCCTTGTATCTTACTTGAATGTCCAATATATAGTATTATTAAAGTTCTTACTAAATATAACAGTGCTACTGTTTCTATTTGTTTTCATTTTGTTAATATCATCAATGATTGTGTATGTGTCGTATTCATTAGGAGGGCAGCTTTTGTCATTGACTGATAGTAATATGTCTGCCGAAGAAGGTGTGAAAACAATACGCACTACCCTCAACGACGGCTCAGCAATGCGGAAGTTCCAGGAACTCCTGGTGGCTCAAGGTGTCGAAGTAACTCTGGCTCAAAACCTGTGTGATAACGACATGCAAGATATTGACAATGTGTGGCGGTATATAAGAAAGGCGGAGCACGTGACCGATGTCAAAATCCTTAAAGATGGTAAGCTGTGACGATTGAAATTGGTTTAAATTTGTAAAAAATCGTTGTTCTTGTAGAATCGGCATGACTTTCATACAATTATTTTGCAATGTTTTATACTTGCCATTAGAAGTTATTTTTGTATCTCTAACACTATCGATTTTAATTGCCTGTCAATGCTTGTAGTTGTACCAAAAGGTCCTTCAATATATTGTCTAACACAGTGTTGGGGTTCGAAAAGTCAAGATTTTCACAATAAATGTGTCAACTTTTACTTAGGGAGCACATCAAAACTCGACCGCCCTGCAACCGCCGGTTCCGTGGGGTTCCGTGCGGTTGCAGCCGGTTTCTATTGTTCTAAACAATGGTATGCGGTTCAACCGGGCGGAACCGGTGGTTGCCGCGCGGTCGAGTTTTGATGTGCTCCCTTAAAAACCTTGAGAGGGACATTTTGTTATTATACGAGTATCCCTCACATCACACTGGAAAACATAATGGCTTCAAGATCAAGATTTTTGAAACTTTTTATTTTTCTGAATCGTTTATACAGGTTACGTTGCATCAATCGACGCCTATGAGTTGGCAGTTGCATCTCAGTTGCTAGGAGCAGGCAGGGCTGTGGCGGCTGACGAGATTGACCACAGTGTTGGGGTTCGACTCTTTGTGTGTCATGGTTCCGCCGTGAAAAAGGGTAAGGGTTCCATTATTGACTGTCCTTTTTGCCGTTATGTGTGTTGTTGTTAGTTTATATTACCTAAGTGACTTTTTTACAATTTTAGTCTAGAGGACGGCCATTGTAGGCTTATATACGGTACTCTATATGCAACCGCTGTCAAGTCTAATAATCTTGATAGCCCAATTAAATTATACAGCGAATACGATGGAAAATGTAAAATAATATGTAAAAATACACATAATGCGTAGTCCCAAATGTCGCCTGAATGTAAAACCTCCCTCAGATAGTACTAGATTTGAGATACTATTTTATTTTTATTCTACTAAATTCAATATTTGACTTAAAATTTAAAGTATTTGGTACCTACAAGCTACTTCGTTGTCCCTTTTCCTTGTCACTCTGTGAACAAACACTTGGCCCGGGAAGCCTACGGGCGCCCATCAGACAGGCTGCCATCTACATGACCTGTTTTGGGTGGTTCTCGATTCGGAAGAGGGTTTTTGGCACGTGCTCACTTTAGGTCAGAGGGTGTTGTTCGATAGAGTGTCAGGGAAGCGAAACAGGGTATATACTGTATAGCTATAATACTATTATAGGTATAGTCGCCTGGGACAAATCACAAATGGGAGCAAGTGTACCAGTATCGCCCGATACTGGAAAATAAAAACATTCAAGTATCGCTCGATAATGGAACACAATTTGGTGTTATTCCAGTATCGCCCGATACATAAAAGCGTTCCAGTATCCCAGGTCAACATTTTTCACAATTCCAGTTAATCCCAGTTGAAAAGTAGGCCATTTCCCGTGACGGAACAACTGGTTTGAATTGTGTTCAACTGGGTCTTCACTGAGTTCAACTGGGTTTTAAACTCAGTTCAAAAACCTAGTTGAAAGTGGGCCATTTTCCGTCATGGAACCAACTGGTTTTCAACTGGTTTCGGTTTTCAACTGGTTTCAACTGGAACTGTTCAACTGGGATCAACTGGAATTTCGACCTGGGATCGCTCGATACTGGAACACAATTTGGTGTTATTCCAGTATCGACCGATACTGGAACAGTAAAACCATCATGACATAAATTGCCCGCTTAGAAGCGCTATTAATTCGCTCTGGTAAACCTATTGTTATCAATACTACGAGAGGATTACCCAGTGCATATATTTAAATTCGGGGCTAACTGCATGGGTAAGTTTCCATTATGTTGCAAATTACATCTACTCTCATGCCTTTAAACTACTCAATACAGCCGGTTGGTTGCACACGAGAATTATGTCATATATAGCAACCAGCTAATGGATGGAAGGCGAATATTTAAATTTGTTGACGGTTTTTAGGGCATCAATTTATAGCGCTGCTAAGCGGGCCTTGTAACCTAATGTACCAGTATCGAGCGATACTGGCAACCTTTATGTTCCAGTATTGAACGATACTGGTATACCAGTATCTGGGACCTAATGTACACACCAGTATCTGGGACCTAATGTACACTTTTTCTAAACATGACACATATTGGTTAGCTCCTCTCTCTATTTTAATTTTCTTTTTAGGCGACACTTGGATCCGCGTGTACCACAAAGAAGAAGTTCTCTCCGACGCCACGATATCATCTCTTCAGGAATCGCTCCACATTATCGACACAGAGGTGAAGAAGACGTCACGAATTGTTGACGTCATAAATGCCGACTAATTTACCTGGGTTTTTACCCGAATGCTGACGAGAAAGTTGCCGTAGTTTCAGTGGACCACTGTGAGTTCAAGTCCATAACTTGATCCTGTTATAGTAGGGCCTATCTAACTCGGGGTTACATTGGTATACTACGATCTATTTGGCCGCAAGTGGGGGTGCTCACATTTGTTTGATTGGAAAGTTAAAACTGACGCGATATAAGTTATAAGTCTGGCTCCAAAATCAGCAAGAGATGTTTGTACGTCTGAGAGCTTCCTATCAGACCTCGTTATTTTGGGTACATAAACGGTAGACTGTAATGCCAGGTCAGAACTATATGTCAGGTTAATTTTGCTAGGAATCATTGAATGATTAGTTATTAATGAGAGGTAAACCTCCTGCTCGAGTATCTTGTGGAACAAATATCTTAGCTACGTTTGAGGCCACCTCCTCGATCATTTTTCAAATATTTATATTTAAAAAAAAAAGCTGAATACTTATACTTTTGGTATTTTATATTGTAGTATTAAAATAACAAACCATTCATGTTGTTATTTCGCGCGAGAAGGAAATTTGGCAACCCTGTACCCAGTTCGCCACGATCCTAAAGTCACGTTATAGTGACAGCGAATAGTGCTATGGCCCTTGCAGAGTAAAATGACACAGTTTTACAAAATTGTAAATATTAAAACGGGTGTAATACACACGTCTTCCAGAAAATTATAGATAGCAAATGTTTTGAACAGAGTTGACCGGGCGTCACATTTTAGTTTGTGTTAACAGGAATTTGGGTTATCAGGTTATAAAATAATGTGAAATAGGCTATAAGACGGGGACTCAATTACACTTTGTGTTAACAGAAAAATGTGTGTAAGCGTTTGTGTTAACGAGGTTTCACGTGTAGATGGAAGCGATCGTTTTCCAACCTAACTTGACCAAAACAAATTTTGAATCATTTAGTAATAAGTTCAAGACCCAAATGTGCCCATCTTTTTTTATTTTTTATAAACAGCCGATACAGGGTTCAACTAATTAAATTGGTGCTTTTTATTTCCTTTCTTAATTTCAGTTAAAATTGAATTGAAAGGTTTATATTTGAAAGGGTATTTCTTATTAAGGATGATGAAATGTAACTACAGTAGTGAATCTTATATCAAAAGAGACTAGTTGTCGTCAAACATCATTAGCACTGAAAATAGCCCAAGACGACGATAACAAATATAGAAAATAAAAAAGAATGTATAATCCGTCAAGCTGCTAAAAATCTTGGTTGCATGTTCAATTTCAGTAAGGTGTCATTTTAAAGCTTTGTGACATGATTTATAAATTTCATTTTTGGAGATAACTGGTCTGTTTTGATGTGATTGGTTACAATGATATAAAATGCCTTATAATGTATAAGATCTAGTTAAAGATCCTAAACTATATTATGTGTGCTTTCCATAGTTTTTAGATATATTTATGATTAAACGTTAAACTAAAAGAAAACAAGTTTTGATGGGTTGGCAGCCTTTAGAAGAATTTTAATTAAATATGGTTTGTCAATGTTGTTTGGGGTTTTGCTATAATTGGCATCATAACAACGACGAACTGGTCTTCAAGAGCCACCCGTAAATCATATATAGTATTCGTTTCTTGTGGCTTTATACCCATATGATGTAGATATTTCATACATGTAATATGTAATATGTAGCAGATGTCTAAGGGATGTATCTGGTCACTGTATACTTGTAAGAGATATTTTATCAAAAAACAGTATAATACGAGGGTCATTCAATAAGTTCTACCTCCTACCTCCTACCTTAAGGTTGTACATCAGGAAAATTCATAAAGTGACTATCATGTTAAAGATTTAACATACGAGGCATCACTGTGGTTTGACTTGTAAAAACGTCAATTTGACTGATTAGCATGTATTCCAGTATGCCAAAGGCATAGCAATACATTCGAGCTGATATTACACTATTTGCAAGCCTACAAGAGTTTATATTGCTTTATTGTTTACACATAATAATATTGTAATATATTCAGATATCATTCATTGTTTTCCTTTTTCAGTATTTAAATTGTGCTCTTATAGGTAACCATACAATACGGAAAATACGCCGAAAAACTAATACCCATATGATGTAGATATTTCATATATGTAATATGTAATATGTAGCAGATGTCTCTTACTCAAGGGATGTATCTGGTCACTGTATACTTGTAAGAGATATTGTTATCAAAAATACAGTAAAATACGAGGGTCCTACCTCCTACCTTAAGGTTGTACATAAGGAAAACTCATAAAGTGATTATCATGTTAAAGATTTAACATACGAGGCATCACTGTGGCTTGACTTGTAAAAACGACAATTTGACTGATTAGCAGTATTCCAGTATGCCAAAGGCATAGCAATATACATTCGAGCTGATATTACACTATTTTCAAGCATACAGGACTTTATATTGCTTACAATATTATTTACACATATTCAAATAGCATTCATTGTTTTCCTTTTTCAGTATTTAAATCGTTCCCTTATATCTAACCATACAATGCGCCGACAAATTTAAATTGGTCTTCAAGAGCCACCCGTAAATCATAGTGTTCGTTTCTTGTGGCTTTATACCCATATGATGTAGATATTTCATACATGTAATATGTAATATGTAGCAGATGTCTAAGGGATGTATCTGGTCACTGTATACTGGTAAGAGATATTTTATCAAAAATACACTATAATACGAGGGTCATTCAATAAGTTCTACCCCTACCTCATAACGTTGTTATTATATAAGCCAGTATTATGAAACATTACACAATTGTCATGTTAGAGGAAGGATATATGGTAAAGTTTTGATTGAAATGTTGCATGTAGAATGTTTGCTCCTTGGATTCCTATTCATAAATCCACTTCAGTGCACCGCACGCACACAATACGGCGCATGCAAGGAGCAGTGTAATGATGAATTTCTTGCTTGAAATGTAGCTCAAATAAAAACAAATCACAAATCTTAAATTCACCAAAACCCGGAGCAATGTATGAAATTGTATTTTTTACAATGCATTACTAATATCATATAGACAAGTTAAGAATATGTTCTAACACAATGTGTAAGTAAAAGAGTGTTTGAGAATAAAGCAATAAAACGGCTAAAAAATCATGGGGTTTGGATGTTATTTCCAGAGTAGGGAGAGGTGAAAGAGGCTTCATATTTTCCAAAAACGCCTAGAAAGTATATACTCTGTGATCACAAGCCTTAGGGAGCAGTTCCATTTGTACGCGATAAAAATTGCGAGAATGTTCCGGGCCCCGATGAGTTTTTTATCAGGCCCCGATGAGATTTTTAGCGCGTACAGTTGCGAGTAGCAAAGGATTATTTATCGAGTAGCGTATTACCGCTTGTTTAAATATAACGAAAGATAAGTGGTCGGTATGTAAATAGAGCTTCGGGTTATTTATTCTAGTTGTAAGGTACAAATTCAGCATTTCATGTTTTTAGAGATAATGTTATTGATTATGGATGTTTAACGTAAATTGTATTATCCTCGTGTATTTGCTAAACAATGTCCCGCTCTATTTGCTAAACATACCCCAGGGTATGGCAGAGGCCTCGTATCGGGCCCCGATGTCTATTTTATCGGGGCCTGATGACTATTTTATCGCGTATCAACTTGAAAAACATCGGGTCCAAAACATATCAGGCCCCGATACAGTCGCGATAAATTTATCGCGTATAAATGGAACTGCTCCCTTACATGGAGAGATAGAGGATGAAAAGGGCTTTACATTGATAGCTCTAAAACGCCACACGAATTGTGATTCCGATTTTATGGCAGGTTGAAGCGCAAAATTGCATGACATTTTGCAGTCATTCTATTGTTCTCTGTGTAAATGAGAGCAGATGCGACTAATTTTACAAAGTAATTTCTCACATCTTTGTGACTTTATTCGGACGTCATTCTCGCAATCGCATCATCGTTATTTCGAATTAAAAGACGTTACTGTCTTTGTTCTTATACAGCCATTACACATCACGCAATGTTCTCGATGATTTAGGCGTACAGAAATCGCCATAACCATGATAACTCACACACTCTAAAGTTCGACAAAATCAGCGGCGATAGTGATGGGTTAATATACAAATATGGACTGCTCATAGGGAAATGAGGTGAACTATTTGTCCCTCGGTGATCTGGAGACGATATATGTCATGATATAGGGGAAATATTTTTTGAAACTGGGAAACAATTGCAACCTAAATGATATGTATGCTGTATCTAAAACTTGGTGCTCAGTCAATGTTTCCCCTTTGCAATTTAATTGGTAACGACAATATTTATTTTTTCTTTGCCAAAAAAGAAATAGTATATCGGTGTTTAAAAAAAAAAGTATTTACGATTCATATAAAAATTGGGGAACATTCAGCACTATTTCATCGACTTCACAAATCATTTTCTGAAAACGGCGCAACGGCACAAAAGTTCCGGTACTCACATTTTCACCTCCATCATTTGAGAAAACCCCGGCAAAACGGCACAAATTTAAAATAAGAATTGTGCCATGATATCTTTAAACACAGCATTATAGGTATTATAACATCGACTTCACAAATCATTTTCAGAAAACGGCACAACGGCACAAACCTAGAAAGATCCGGTACCCGGCAGCATACAAATGTGACGCGATCAAGAGGAATGAGTCGGATGTCGACCCTGGTCGAAAATGGGTTTTAATACAGTTTTAAGGAAGACACCTAGAGCTTTCAGAAACTGAAAACCCCATGTCGATACGACGTTTTGTTCCAAAGTTATGTCAAATTGTATACATGAATTTCCATCAAAACTTATGTAAGCCGCCATTTTGAATTGGCCATATCTCAATTTGGGATTCCCCGACATCCGACTCATTCCTCTTGATCGCGTCACAAATATTCATCTCCAAGCCTTTGAAAAAAACCCGGCGAAACGGCACAAATTGTTAAAAATAAGAATTGTGCCATGATATTTTTAAAAACAGCATTATAGTTATTATTAACATCGACTTCACAACTCATTTTCAGAAAACGGCACAAACGGCACAAACCTAGAAAAATCCGGTACCCGGCAGTATACAAATTTTCATCTCCCAACCTTTGGAAAAACCCGGCAAATCGGCACAAATTGTTCAAAATATAAGTTGTGCCATGATATTTGAAAATACCTCGGGGGAAATACAGTAGTATAGGTATTATAACATCGACTTCACAAATAATTTTTAGAAAACGGCACAACGGCACAAACCTTCGGTACCCGGCATTTATCAAATTTTAATCTCCCGGCCTTTGAAACAAACCCGGCAAAACGGCACAAATTGTTAAAATAAAAGTGTTGCCATGATATTTTTAAACACAGAATTATAGGTATTTTATCATCGACTTCGCAAATCATTTTCAGAAAACGACACAACGGCACAAACCTAGAAAGTTCCGGTACCCGGCAGTACCAGTATACACATTTCATCCATGAAAGCCAAGCGTTTTTAGTCTATCAATATGTAGAGCCTATACAATTGTTACAACAGATTCTACAAGTTCATGGTCAATAAGTTGGGTAAACACATGCACGGTTATTTTTGAGACACCCTGTACATATGAGTAAATATAATGCAGGCCTATAATATTTTGACCTGAAATGGAATGCTTCCCGCCATATCCCATGGTTTAGCCTATACTTTTGTAAAAAATACCACACTATTTCATTCCACCTCGAGACCCTCGTATCACATTTCTTCATAAACCCCTGCCTCTTAAACCACATTACTTCATCTGATCATTACACACAACCCCACCCACTCCTCCTCTCGCCCGTGGCTTTTATCTCAACCCCCAAGGCCTAACCTAATAAAAAACCCTTTAAAAGGGAGGTGCTAGTACAAATGAAAGACTTTAATATTTTTTAGGAAAGCAGTTGGTAGAATAATAACATTGGGTAATCAGAGATTGGCACAAGAGCAGGCAGTGGATGTATTGGCAAATTTGGGCATGATATCAAGTAATGAATATGAAGACAAATTTGCAGTATAGTTGTCCGTATATGTGACGAGGTCTACCGAAATCAGACACAATTAGGCAAGATATCAAAATTGAGTTTGTAATTGATTATTGTAGTAGAGATGTGATGTTCCGCTTAATTATGGTACTCTTCTTTTTTTAATCGGACTTCCCAAAGCGGAGTTATATCATTTTCCAGTTAGTCTTTATGAAAACTCCAAACTGAGATATCATCCTTTAAAGATGTACGTACAATGACAATCTGAAACTTTCACATTAATGTTATAAACACTCTAAAAATTAAATATTTGCATTAAATTCTTAAAAAATCACCCCAATTAGGTTTTGGGCTATTTCTCGGTTTGGAGCTCTGCCCAATTCATTTGGTTTCGGTAGAACAGTTACATATGATGTAACCACCTGAGACTAATATAATCTCAGGTAACCACAGGGTTGTCAATTAGAAACATGTAAATAGCCTCTAGTTGTTGTCATGGTGCAATTTCTAATTGAGACTCTAAGATGCTGTACACATTTACTGGCAATCAACAAGAAATACAAAAACAAGTTACATAAGAAGCACAAAACGGTTTCTTATTTTGTGTGTAATTTTATTAGAAACAAGTGTAATGTATGTTCACGATGAGAGTGATGAATGGCATGTACAAATAGAAGTTCAGGAGGGACCATAATGTTGCGTACAATCAACTGAATCAATGTATGGTTACAGATAATATTTGCGTGGGATTGAGTTTTATGACATGTTCGAACCTTTCATTAATTCTCTGTCAAACTTGGCATTGTGTATAGTAGGCTATTACATGTATAATGATAGTTTAGAACCCTTCACGAATGTAGTTATATCAAAGTTACAGGCATTATTGAAATGGTCATACTCTTCATGCAGACAACAAACAGGTTTAGCCAGAGTAGTGTCACCATATTTAAGGAACGGTTGCTACACAAAATGCTACCTAAATGATCACTGATAAATACAGTATAGTTTGGGCTCAATAAAGCCCAAACTCTTTTAACCACCGAAGCGGTAATTGTCAATGGTCATTGTCATCTAATTGTGGGCGTCTTTGGTTACCGTTTGACCATTCACGGCTACTTCCGGTTGCCCGCGAGCAGCCCTTTGTTTGATTGTTTTGCTATGCCCATTTGGTACATTTTGTACTTCATTCGCTCTGTGTTTCCATACTATGAGGATCTGTTGTTATATAGCCCTGAGGCTCCATACTAATTAGATTTTATTATACAACTATATTTACATAAGTTGAATAGTTGATACTTAATTTAGCAGGGGCATCAGCCCTTATACTACAATAATTACATTGATAAATATTTTTAAATGTTTGGCCATACAAAGGATACGAGTACAAAAAAGGATAATAATACACAATTATCAAACCATAATTGGGGGTCCTAGTGATATACCTAAGGGACATAAACTTAGAGAACAGCTCAACAGAATTCCAATTATTTTAAAAGATGGTTATAACTTTTAAATAAACTTGGCCTAATTTATCAATGCTTTCTTTCAATGTTATTCAATTTGTAAATCATCAATTTGAAATATAAAATAATCAAATCTGAGGGGAATGGTTAAATGGCCAACAGCCCTACCACCGATGAAATCTTATCAAGTGATAGTTTCAGAAAATTGATTTTTGCACGGTAATTAACTAGTTGAACTCTAAATGAGTTGGCCTAATTAATATAATACCAATTATAGGATGAAGCAGTAATACATTTCTTTTGACTTCATAATAAATTGAATAACTTTCTTTTACCATTTATAAATATTTCTTATATTAAAGAGAATAATTGGGATTTAAATCCCTGACTTTTTAAAAATTTCTCCTTATAATTACAATATATGCCATCCACTACATCATGCAGTAGAACAATTGGTAACTTCAATTAATATAAAATAAAGGATAATTAAGACCGGGCGAAATGGCAATTGGTCCCCCCCTGGTTCAGCCGCGTGGGCAAGATACAAAGGAATAATTAAGACCGGGCGATATGGCAATTGGTCCCCCCTGGTTGAGCCGCGTGGGCAAGATACAAAGGAATAATTAAGACCGGGCGATATGGCAATTGGTCCCCCCTGGTTGAGCCGCGTGGGCAAGATACAAAGGAATAATTAAGACCGGGCGATATGGCAATTGGTCCCCCCTGGTTGAGCCGCGTGGGCAAGATACAAAGGGATAATTAAGACCGGGCGATATGGCAATTGGTCCCCCCTGGTTGAGCCGCGTGGGCAAGATACAAAGGAATAATTAAGACCGGGCGATATGGCAATTGGTCCCCCCTGGTTGAGCCGCGTGGGCAAGATACAAAGGAATAATTAAGACCGGGCGATATGGCAATTGGTCCCCCCTGGTTGAGCCGCGTGGGCAAGGTACAAAGGAATAATTAAGACCGGGCGATATGGCAATTGGTCCCCCATGGTTGAGCCGCGTGGGCAAGATATAACGGGATAATTAAGACCGGGCGATATGGCAATTGGTCCCCCCTGGTTGAGCCGCGTGGGCAAGGTACAAAGGAATAATTAAGACCGGGCGATATGGCAATTGGTCCCCCATGGTTGAGCCGCGTGGGCAAGATACAAAGGGATAATTAAGACCGGGCGATATGGCAAATGGTCCCCCCTGGTTGAGCCGCGTGGGCAAGGTACAAAGGAATAATTAAGACCGGGCGATATGGCAATTGGTCCCCCATGACTGAGCCGCGTGGGCAAGAAACAAAGGAATAATTAAGACCTGGCGATATGGCAAATGGTCCCCCCTGGTTGAGCCGCGTGGGCAAGGTACAAAGGAATAATTAAGACCTGGCGATATGGCAAATGGTCCCCCTGGTTGAGCCGCGTGGGCAAGGTACAAAGGAATAATTAAGACCGGGCGATATGGCAATTGGTCCCCCATGGTTGAGCCGCGTGGGCAACGAATATATTCCGTGATTTTAGTACGGGGGCAGAAACAACGGCTGACGGTAACAGTTAACACCAACAAGTGCGAGGTTTACATTGGAACAGTTTAATGATTGGAAGGTCTGGGTCGTGGAACAGCTGATTTGCCGCAGTTCGACGGTGAGTTAAATTAAAAATCGTGATTCAAATGTATTTAACTAGATAACTAATGTATCTTATGTTATAACGATTCGCCGATTATAATTCGGTTATTAAATATGCCCCCCCCCCCACTTCGCCATATTAACTTTACAACTCAATAACCTCATGATATAATAGAGTTTACCAACCATGCTGCGGAAATGAGGACATTGTTTACGCCATTGGTATTGAATCCCTGGGGGATTATTGATGACTATCGACAGAATATATCCCTCTTGAACAGGGTGAATGGCGCACATTATCATGGCTATATTGATTTTACGCACGGCGCTGCAGGCATGTCATAATCTCATGATTTATAAGTGCTAAGCCTTCTATAGGCCTTATACATGTAATTATCTATTAACATGATCATACATATCAGGGTTGTTCAATTATAATTATGTTATACATGTATGTTATAATCAGTATATTGCAGGCGATTATATCAATGACTAATGATATATATTTTGTCCATTAAAAACCTGATACTAACATAGTTTCAGTTTAAACCATACATTTGGTTTGGTTGCTTGGTCTACGTTCTGACAAATATATGGGTTCTACTGTATTATAATACCCTAGCGTTTACTCCAATTATAGGTAGTATAGGCAGAGAGACATACCCTCTCGCCACATTGTTGGTATTTATATTTGTGCGCAATTGACGTTATCACGTTATGTTAGGTCCCGTCACAATGTTGGTATTTATGTTTGTTTGTTTTTAAAAAAAAAAAATTACGCAAATGACGTTATCACGTTAGGTCCCGCCACAATGTTCGTATTTATGTTTTTTACGCAAATGACGTTATCACGTTAGGTCCCGCCACAATGTTACGCAAATGACGTTATCACGTATTCGGGTTGTTTGTTAACCCTTTTCTAAACTCGCAAGGAGGTGCTTAGAAATGAAATGCTCAATATTATTGTTGATGATCATGAATGATCTTGGTGTAGTTTAATGCATGTGTTTTGTCGGAG
This sequence comes from Ophiura sarsii, assembly GCA_035610835.1. Classification (NCBI taxonomy): domain Eukaryota; kingdom Metazoa; phylum Echinodermata; class Ophiuroidea; order Amphilepidida; family Ophiuridae; genus Ophiura; species Ophiura sarsii. Next base: position 54,657,580 of record CM069443.1, on the reverse strand, counting down.
TTATCGCGGTAAGATGAATGAGGGTTTTTGTTTTATAAAAGAATGTACTCTCTCCGGATCTGCTTCTGCTTTTTCTTCTTTCTCTCTTTCAGGAGTTGAGACTATAGTACACATGGCTGCCGTGAGCATGGTGAGAGCTAATTTTCGTTGGCTTCAACGTTCCATTCCGTTCCGGGATGAGCTATAATATGATAAAGACACACACGCCTAAGACTATGACAAGTACCATGGCAGAACTAGTCGGCTACCGTTGCTGCTTTCAGTTTCACCCATGGGTCTAATGCTGGTGTGGAATATTCTTTTTAACTGTCAATAAACAATATAATAATTAAGACCAGATTATTCACGCCAACGTATCTCTGGTCTTAGATGAGTGAAACATTAAATCTGGTATGGTGTATTCAACATGTCAAGTGGATACCACTACTTATCGTCTACTGTGGTTCATCAATGGTACGTAAGATCTGTATGTTGGCAACATTATAACCATGGCATTGTTTTAACTTCGCTAACTGTGGTATTATTCTCAACTAACATTTGTGAAGGACCAGTGTCCGGGAACAGCGGACATAATAGCTGACAATACGGCATCTGTTTCGCCCAGCTTAATGTCATGATTATTGTCATAGACGTTTTTAAAGCGATGATCAAATAAATCGACGACGGATAACAGAAGTAGCCATAGTGGTTACTGCATTAGCTATTACCACCGGTAACACACTTTTCCTGAAATCTAATTTAAAAACGGATACTTGCCTTACTTACCGTAGCCAATGGCCATTCGAGTGCTACTTCACATCCAGTATTTTCATAATGTTACTATTATAGTTGTTTCATTTCTAGTCTTCAATCTCTCATAGAATCAGGTTCTTCCGGAGAAAATACAATGTGTCTTATTATAACTGTACTATGGCAAATTTTGCAATGTGTGTTCATGTGATGTCTAGCCTGTCGAGTGCCATGAATTCATACATTTCCCCTCTCGACAAATGTATCCCATAACCTTACACAACGTTTTTGTTTATTGATAACACGTTGATTAACAACACTAACAATCACGTCTGCATACAAACAACTCTTGGGTTCATAAAACAATTGATAAAGTTTAAGCAGGTGTTCAGAACATATTGTGGCTTTACAAGTTAATACGCTTTAGCAAATATATGATTTGTATTGTATACATATATTTTTTTGTTTCATTTATTTTAAATGCGTCCAAATTCATTACACAATGTTTTATATTATAAAACAGGAATTATATACAAAGATTTACATGGTGACATAGATCAATGCAATGTTAATGCTACGTGCCTTATTTGCCTATATCACAATCCATCATAGCAATGAATTTATTGTTGGGATGGTCCTATGAATAACCTACTTCATGGCAAAATCACAATGTGTACACTAGAGAAATCTGCGTGGTGCTAACAAACTGTCAACTCAAAAGTGCAATACAACTCGTTATAATTGGAATAGCATGGGTTTTGAGTAGTAGGCCTAATGCATTCCAATCTCCAATTTGCCTTAATTCATTTCTTTTTACTTAGTATATTATGTGCAATATGGCTAATTCAGTTTGCATTTCTATGGTTTTTAATTTGGCGCGGTTACTTTGAACATTTAGTATGATGTGTATTTTCGTCTATTTACTTATATTTTGTATACATTGTATATTGTTGATAATGATATTGTTGTATTGTATACTGGCCGCAATTTAGAGTATGACTTCTATGGTCTATTTTAATAAACCTTTTTATGAATGAACGAATATCCTTAATCAAAAAAGTCCCCGTCTTAGGTTTTCGCCTGAGATTGCTTTGTCTTAAGCCCAACCAATTAGGGCAATTGTTGATCTTGTTCACAATTCTGAATACGGTTCTCTTTTTAACAATTTACGTTAAGACTATTAACTGCTGGTAATTATCAAAGATTGGGATATTTGCTTTTGGCGATACTTAAGATTTCAACCCCCGGATTGGCTCGGGATAGCAAGCACTTGGAGCCAAATACTATGTTTCTCGTTTTCTCACAGAGTTTTTCGAGTTGTTCGCAGCCGGCTGCTATCATGGTTAGTCTTGAAAGTTTGTTCTTAACATAAAAGTGGATGTATTCTACTAGCCCTACTTTGTTTCGAGTTATGAAAAATAAGATTGAGTGTTCAAGTCACGCTTTGAATATGTTCTGCTTATTTAATTGCAACTCCTGTAATCCGCGGCTCACAACCCCAACAAGTTTGGCGGCTATCCGCAACTTGTTCCCTCTTACCAGGATCATTTGGTCCTGGATATTCCCTAGGTTTCATTTTAACCGGGAACATCGTCGCGGTGCTGGTAGCAATTGCATTCGTAACATCAATAAGCACGCCTATCGAGTTTGCTACTCATGCCCAACACTCACGTGATCCGTCGTTACAAGTTTTTAATAAGGACACTAGACATCTTTACAGATATGAGGGTATTCATTTGAATGATGAAGGTTTACCTGTGTTCAGGTCTCACTTAGAGTCAGCACTTTGCCTTTTCAGTGACAACCCTGATGTATTCGCATATCCTAAGGATTAGAATAAATTAAATTAAGAGCTATGATTCTTATATTAGGTCCGATTCCCTTACCTCCTTTTAAAAAAGGGGAGGGGGAATAGTCAAGTCTCCTCAATGTCGCCTTGTTTGGAGAAATTTTTAAAAAAGTCAGGGATTTAAATCCCAATTATTCTCTTTAATATAAGAAATATTTATAAATGGTAAAAGAAAGTTATTCAATTTATTATGAAGTCAAAAGAAATGTATTACTGCTTCATCCTATAATTGGTATTATATTAATTAGGCCAACTCATTTAGAGTTCAACTAGTTAATTACCGTGCAAAAATCAATTTTCTGAAACTATCACTTGATAAGATTTCATCGGTGGTAGGGCTGTTGGCCATTTAACCATTCCCCTCAGATTTGATTATTTTATATTTCAAATTGATGATTTACAAATTGAATAACATTGAAAGAAAGCATTGATAAATTAGGCCAAGTTTATTTAAAAGTTATAACCATCTTTTAAAATAATTGGAATTCTGTTGAGCTGTTCTCTAAGTTTATGTCCCTTAGGTATATCACTAGGACCCCCAATTATGGTTTGATAATTGTGTATTATTATCCTTTTTTGTACTCGTATCCTTTGTATGGCCAAACATTTAAAAATATTTATCAATGTAATTATTGTAGTATAAGGGCTGATGCCCCTGCTAAATTAAGTATCAACTATTCAACTTATGTAAATATAGTTGTATAATAAAATCTAATTAGTATGGAGCCTCAGGGCTATATAATCTATTTTTGTCTTTGGCTGTGTTTTCAATTCCCGCTGTCTAAGGGTAATATAGTTTGGGCTCAATAAAGCCCAAACTCTTTTAACCACCGAAGCGGTAATTGTCAATGGTCATTGTCATCTAATTGTGGGCGTCCTTGGTTACCGTTTGACCATTCACGGCTACTTCCGGTTGCCCGCGAGCAGCCCTTTGTTTGATTGTTTTGCTATGCCCATTTGGTACATTTTGTACTTCATTCGCTCTGTGTTTCCATACTATGAGGATCTGTTGTTAAATAAAACCACTCCCACCCTCCCATATTCATCTTGTTCCGCTTTTAATCGGGATCGTTTTTTGTTTCGTTGGTTGTTTCAGATTAGTTGTTTTGTTTTTGTTTTTTGTTTAAAAATAAAAATAAAAATAAAATATATTGTACTAAAATCACGGAATATATTCGTTGCCCACGCGGCTCAACCATGGGGGACCAATTGCCATATCGCCCGGTCTTAATTATTCCTTTGTACCTTGCCCACGCGGCTCAACCAGGGGGGACCATTTGCCATATCGCCAGGTCTTAATTATTACTTTGTACCTTGCCCACGCGGCTCAACCAGGGGGGACCATTTGCCATATCGCCAGGTCTTAATTATTCCTTTGTTTCTTGCCCACGCGGCTCAGTCATGGGGGACCAATTGCCATATCGCCCGGTCTTAATTATTCCTTTGTACCTTGCCCACGCGGCTCAACCAGGGGGGACCATTTGCCATATCGCCCGGTCTTAATTATCCCTTTGTATCTTGCCCACGCGGCTCAACCATGGGGGACCAATTGCCATATCGCCCGGTCTTAATTATTCCTTTGTACCTTGCCCACGCGGCTCAACCAGGGGGGACCAATTGCCATATCGCCCGGTCTTAATTATCCCGTTATATCTTGCCCACGCGGCTCAACCATGGGGGACCAATTGCCATATCGCCCGGTCTTAATTATTCCTTTGTACCTTGCCCACGCGGCTCAACCAGGGGGGACCAATTGCCATATCGCCCGGTCTTAATTATCCCTTTGTATCTTGCCCACGCGGCTCAACCAGGGGGGACCAATTGCCATATCGCCCGGTCTTAATTATTCCTTTGTATCTTGCCCACGCGGCTCAACCAGGGGGGACCAATTGCCATATCGCCCGGTCTTAATTATTCCTTTGTATCTTGCCCACGCGGCTCAACCAGGGGGGACCAATTGCCATATCGCCCGGTCTTAATTATCCCTTTGTATCTTGCCCACGCGGCTCAACCAGGGGGGACCAATTGCCATATCGCCCGGTCTTAATTATTCCTTTGTATCTTGCCCACGCGGCTCAACCAGGGGGGACCAATTGCCATATCGCCCGGTCTTAATTATTCCTTTGTATCTTGCCCACGCGGCTGAACCAGGGGGGACCAATTGCCATATCGCCCGGTCTTAATTATCCTTTATTTTATATTAATTGAAGTTACCAATTGTTCTACTGCGTGATGTAGTGGATGGCATATATTGTAATTTTAAGGAGAAATTTTTAAAAAGTCAGGGATTTAAATCCCAATTATTCTCTTTAATATAAGAAATATTTATAAATGGTAAAAGAAAGTTATTCAATTTATTATGAAGTCAAAAGAAATGTATTACTGCTTCATCCTATAATTGGTATTATATTAATTAGGCCAACTCATTTAGAGTTCAACTAGTTAATTACCGTGCAAAAATCAATTTTCTGAAACTATCATTTGATAAGATTTCATCGGTGGTAGGGCTGTTGGCCATTTAACCATTCCCCTCAGATTTGATTATTTTATATTTCAAATTGATGATTTACAAATTGAATAACATTGAAAGAAAGCATTGATAAATTAGGCCAAGTTTATTTAAAAGTTATAACCCTCTTTTAAAATAATTGGAATTCTGTTGAGCTGTTCTCTAAGTTTATGTCCCTTAGGTATATCACTAGGACCCCCAATTATGGTTTGATAATTGTGTATTATTATCCTTTTTTGTACTCGTATCCTTTGTATGGCCAAACATTTAAAAATATTTATCAATGTAATTATTGTAGTATAAGGGCTGATGCCCCTGCTAAATTAAGTATCAACTATTCAACTTATGTAAATATAGTTGTATAATAAAATCTAATTAGTATGGAGCCTCAGGGCTATATAATCCCATAACTTTACACAACGTTTTTGTTTATTGATAACACGTTGATTAACAACACTAACAATCACGTCCGCATACAACTCTTGGGTTCATAAAACAATTGATAAAGTTTAAGCAGGTGTTCAGAACATATTGTGGCTTTACAAGTTAATACGCTTTAGCAAATATATGATTTGTATTGTATACATATATTTTTGTTTCATTTATTTTAAATGCGTCCAAATTCATTACACAATGTTTTATATTATAAAACAGGAACTATATACAAAGATTTACATGGTGACATAGATCAATGCAATGTTAATGCTACGTGCGGTTCTTAGGCCTTATTTGCCCATATCACAATCCATCATAGCAATGAATTTATTGTTGGGATGGTCCTAATGAATAACCTACTTCATGGCAAAATCACAATGTGTACACTAGAGAAATCTGCGTGGTGCTAACAAACTGTCAACTCAAAAGTGCAATACAACTCGTTATAATTGGAATAGCATGGGTTTTGAGTAGTAGGCCTAATGCATTCCAATCTCCAATTTGCCTTAATTCATTGCTTTTTACTTAGTATATTATGTGCAATATTGCTAATTCAGTTTGCATTTCTATGGTTTTTAATTTGGCGCGGTTACTTTGAACATTTAGTATGATGTGTATTTTCGTCTATTTACTTATATTTTGTATACATTGTATATTGTTGATAATGATATTGTTGTATTGTATACTGGCCGCAATTTAGAGTATGACTTCTATGGTCTATTTTAATAAACCTTTTTATGAATGAACGAATATCCTTAGTCAAAAAAGTCCCCGTCTTAGGTTTTCGCCTGTGATTGCTTTGTCTTAAGCCCAACCAATTAGGGCAATTGTTGATCTTGTTCACAATTCTGAATACGGTTCTCTTTTTAACAATTTACGTTAAGACTATTAACTGCTGGTAATTATCAAAGATTGGGATATTTGCTTTTGGCGATACTTAAGATTTCAACCCCCGGATTGGCTCGGGATAGCAAGCACTTGGAGCCAAATACTATGTTTCTCGTTTTCTCACAGAGTTTTTCGAGTTGTTCGCAGCCGGCTGCTATCATGGTTAGTCTTGAAAGTTTGTTCTTAACATAAAAGTGGATGTATTCTACTAGCCCTACTTTGTTTCGAGTTATGCAAAATAAGATTGAGTGTTCAAGTCACGCTTTGAATATGTTCTGCTTATTTAATTGCAACTCCTTTAATCACAACCCCAACAAGTTTGGCGGCTATCCGCAACTTGTTCCCCCTTACCAGGATCATTTGGTCCTGGATATTCCCTAGGTTTCATTTTAACCGGTGCTGCGCGCAAAAGTAGTATCTTTCGCAAAACTACTATTTTTGGGCGAAAAATACCACCCAAAACTAGTAGTTTTGCGAAAGATACTACTTTTGGTTGCGCAAAACTAGTATCTTTCTCAAAACTACTATTTTTGGTTGCGCAAAACTAGTATTATTTGGCGGCCGTTAATTAATACTAGTCTTGGTCGGGAAAACGTCGTGCACTTCGTGTTAGGCATACAGGTTGTTTGTAAACGAGCGTGTATATTTAAAAACATTGGCCGCTAATTATATAAACAAAGCAGGGAAATAACTGTGTTTCTCGGACTTCTTTATCTTTATTCGTCATTAAGAAGATGAAAATGTTCCCAAATTCTGGGAGATTTTTGTTGTTTGTATTTATTTTCTCGCTATTTATTATTTATACCTTTTTCCGAAGGCTAATTGCTGTTGAAAGGAGATGACAAAAGTCAAAATGTGAATGGGTTAAGCTTTTTTATATTTGATGAAAAATTGGACATGCTCAGAATATGTTGATTCATATCTCATTTTAAAGAGCTTGAACAACCCTTTGAAATGATACAAGGCGGTAAAGGCAGATGGTCCTCAGTATTGTTCTGACAGAAGATTGGTAGTGATTATCCTCTTGAGCACTTCTCCGATCGACTCAGCAGATTATCCTATCAAGCATGTCAAGTACATCCAACAATAACAATACATTTGATTAAAGGGACACTGAGTGGTGTTGACATTTTTTTATTTTTTATTAATTTACTTCAGTATGCAAGATGAACATTAACAATTGCCATTAATGTTGTTTCTACTCACAAAAACACAGCAAAACTTGATTAAAACAATGTTGAAATTTGTTGAAATACCATCCCTAAACCATCGCTATCCCTGGCTTTTTTTTTAAAAAACGCCCTCTCTCTAGATATGATTTGCGTTCAGGATACAGTCTAAAACTGTCTAAAACGGCTTTCGACGTGTTTTTTTTAAGAAAAAAGTTCTATTGATCTAAAAATACTACTTGTAAGTGTAAATGCCTTAAATTGTTTTGTTTTCTTCAAATAAAAGCGAATTGTTACATTTTGTAGCGCAATTTTGGCTTCAATCGTCAAAAAGGAAAGAAATTTTGATTTTTAAGAAATAATTATTCAAAAATATATATCGAAACACTGTTGACCTCTGATTTATTTATTTTGGAAGTTTCTGCGTGAGCTGTTTTAATACTGTTCTACGGTTCTCCCATAGGAAATAACAAGCATTTTTAGGCTACAGACGGACCACAGACAATAACGGTAGTTTTTTAAAGTATTATTTCCCCCACCTATTTCCCTGCAAATGTGAGGGAAAAGTCAAACCGAACTCAACTGTTGAAACGTCTCCGTATTCTGAAATCGTTTGACAATGTCATGATGAATAAACTGTTACTGTTAGTTAGTAGACCAAACTGCGTGTGGCTTCAACTTGTCTTATGAAGTGTTGCAGACCTACTCAAAGTCAAATAGTACTAGTAGTATAGTCCCAATAGGTACCGTAGTGCAGGTGTATCTTTGATACACGGTACCACTACCCTCCATAGACTGACGACGTCGCGAAATTCACATTGATGATTGAGTGTCAGCACTGCCGATTTTCACCTCAAATATTTCCCCCAAAATGAGGATGCTTGATCAAAATTAATTAACTCAATGTATTACTAAGAGTTCTAGGAACAACATGTGAGTGCATTTTGATGGATTTCAATTATATTTGATGTGAAAATCTTGATTTCAAAATGTTATTTTCGCGACGTCGTGTGTCTATAGAGAGTGTTGTGGCTATAGTATAGTGGAGCATGAACGATAGTATAGCCACCATTGGGTCTACTAGTAGTATGGGCATAATTCGCGTTATTTCACGCGAGCGTATTTTCATTTTGTTCTTGTTTGCGGGGCGCGGCGTCAAAACTCAAAATGCTTGACACTGTCACTGACAGTGACAGTGACAGCCGCGAATAACTAATAAGCGCCGTTAATCACAGCGTTTGACGCACATTTTGCACCTACGGCTACGCATTACAATATGAACGTACGCAACTCGCACATACGCATGATTTGATGGAATTTAATTTATGTCCAAGGCATTATTATGACAGGGAGTAAATGTACATCATCATCATGTACATATGTACATGTAGCATCATAATGATCATATTATTTATAGGCTGATTAATATTTAGCATGATCACATTGATCAGGAAAGGTGAGAAGCCACCTTTCCTGGTATACAAATTGAGCAAGCACCACTTACGCAACGCAGCACAAAGATGATCACGCTCGAAATAATGCTCATGAGTCATGGTTGTCATGTTGTGCACATTGAATGTACGCAAAACGCTGCTTCTAAGTTCTTCAATTCAATTCAATGTGTTTTTATAATTCAATTATAAATCCGACTACAGTACATGTCGCTTTGGTCATCTGGGTATTTTTAAAGTCATTTGCTATGGACAACAAAGCAAAACATCATTATATACATAGCTTTTATTCCAAAGGCGAAACCAGATTTCTAGAAATGACGTCACTTACAGAAGAGAAGGCATTGATTTGATGTCACTGTTTGTGCGTGAAACTTTCAGAGTGTTGATTGATTGATTTTGATCGTTCAATCGATCGATCAATCAATCACCGAGAGTTTCACGCACAAACACTCAAAACAGTGATGTCAAATCAATGCCTATTTGGATGTCATTTTGAGAAATCATGTTTGGCGGTCGTTATGCACTTATCAATTGCAAGCCCGGCCCCGGAGGACCCGGGACATTGCGGGGACTGTACACAAGTGTACAAAATATGATGCCCGGCTATGCGGGGGAGTGTACGGGGACGTACAAACTGTGCCCCCGCTAGCCGGGGCCTGTGTAACGGGGACGTACGCTAAGGGGACGTACGCTAAATTTCTTTCTTTCTTTCCCTTTCTTCTTTTTTTTCTCCTTTTCCTTTTTCTTTTTCCTCCCTTTTTCCTTTCTCTCTCTCTTTTCTTTCCCTCTCCCCCTTCTTTTCCTCTCTTTTCCCTTCCCCCCATTTTTCCTGGTGGGTAGGTTTGAATTTCCTGCTGAGCACCTTCAGGGGGGCACTGTGTTACGCCACTGGGGTACACAAATGTACACCTCAGGCGTCGCTATAAATAAGCTAGAGATGCGATGCGCTTGACTGAATAAGCCTAATAAGGAACACATTATAATTATAAATGCATCCTGTTAATGTTAACCCTAACACTTCCCCCCGCTTTTTTCAGAATTTTTTCTTCAACGCGGAAAATCGACCAAAATATCCCCCCCGATCCCCCGGGATTTGATCCAGGGACCTCTCGCACCACAGGCGAGGGATTCCACACTTCACCACGGCTGTCAAGCACAGTTCTGGGCAGTGTATTGCCCAGACTGTATGTATTGGGTCCATTTTTTCATCAAAAAACTTCCACGCCGGGTGGTATCAACGTGCCCAGTCGTGGTATATTGGGGTATATGGTAGTGTTAGGGTTATTGTTGTGTTGCAGAAAAAAATTAAGCAACCCATGGAGTGTAGCCGGGGCATACACTTTGTCCTGGGTAAGGATGACCGGGACTGTACACTTTGTCCCGACCACGGGGGCTGGGACTGTTGTGGTGATGTACTCAAAATAGCGCCCCGCCCCACGGGGACCGTACACGACTGTACGTGGTACATCACATCAGCAATTTGTATGTCCCGGCCCTAATCCACGCTATCAATCCCCGGTGCATTATATTTATACACAACAAGATCGTTCGAATCCTAGTGAAGAACGCATGAGAGGCTGTGTAAGCGACTGTTATGTTATGTGGTTTTTTTCACCTTTTCTGATTACAATTACAATTGGTCTAACTTTTGCTTTAATTAATTTATTATGTTTTGAACATTTCAAAGAATATTTAGGGCCTATGCCTGGGTTAATTATGGCTCAAGTCAAACTATTTCAATTTCCAAGAAAAAACTTACTTGAATTTGAATCGCCCTTGGCCAGGCCTCAAAATAAGAAATTAAAAGGGCGGGCAATTTAAAGCAATTTGAAAGGGGCACCAAATTTATCCAAGGCCATTATGTAATTTTGAATGGAGTAAAAACAGCCAGAAATTAAGGGGCATCAAATTGCCTTCGATGCCTGAACAGTTAATTTGAACCCTGCCCTTGGCTACGGAAACAAGCCTAGACTAGCCGGCATCGGTCATTTCTTTACCGTAGTGGGAAATGGGAATAGGGCGATTTACTGGTATATTAAACTAAGGTTTTATTAATTTTAATCAGAAAACGGAGAGCTTTGACTCGGAACTAATTCCCGCTATACATGTAGTAGATGATGCTTACTTTCAATAGTTGACTACACGGTCCGATGCTAACAGGCGCGTAGATGTTAAGGGCTAAATTTCCAGCAACTACTACATGTAAGTAGTATGCACTGATGTATCCACTTTAGCCAAAGATAAATCTTAGCGCAGTATAAGCACTCGCCTTATAAATGTAATGCTAAACTCATGTTTGATTTTGATGACCGGTTTTGTATGGGTCGGACGTGTTTGGGCATCATTATGCATTGATAATTTTTTTTTATCCAATTTTTTTTGGCCAAGTAAGATTCTCAACACATAATAATGATAAAATTGGATGGATTTTTTCGCATACTGATACTGATACACAAATAAATTGGTCTCGCTACGAGTTTTGAAAATATTGTGCTCGATTTTGTCTCGCACAATTTTTTTAAAAACTCATAGCTCGAATGCTCAATCCATCCAACTTTATATCAAACAAACCTCTTATTTTTGTGGCCTACATGTACAGTGTATTAAATGAATAATTATAATTTATAAAATGGGACTTTTTAATTTGTTGCTCTTACATATTGTGGGGATTTCCAGGAGGCCAATTATCAAGCATAATCGATAGAAGCAAACAATTCTCGATCAATTTGCGCATGTGTTTTGCGTAATACAAGTCATGAACGCCATTACGCACTGAAGCAATTCTGAGATGCATATTTGTTGATAGTACCAGTAGAACAGTCAATATAATTTAAATATCACCAAGTAAGTGGATTGTGGTTATTGTTTAAATATCAATAATGAAAATTATAATTGGTGGTTTGCAAAATTAACAAACAATTACAAATACATTTATAACCAGTGGCGTAACTAGGGTCTTGACTCTCAAATTTGGATGGGGGTGGGGGAGGACATAACCAACTACTTTTTGTTACACCTAACCACCCGCAGTGCCACAAATGGCCATGGTGCAGTCCGTCTGTTGTGAGCTGGCGTGGCACTTTTTCGATGAAATAATGGCCCCAGCAGGGGCATCCCCAGACCCTTTCGAATGGGGGGGGGGGGGGGGGGTGTGTAGACGTCCCGATTGCCGACAAGCACCTCAAAAAATAGTAAAAGGATAGCCCCAATTTTTTTGGCAGTCTCCTCATGAGTGGGGGGTAGGGCCGGTAGGATCAAAAAATATTGCACGGTCACAAATATGCGCACGGTCAAAAATGTTCGCACAGTTAACAAATCGCAAAGTCAAAAAAGCAAACACAGTCAACAACAAATGGCCAATCAGCGGCCACCTTGGCCCCCAAATTTGAGCACGCTACTGCAATCACCCCCACCGACAATTTTTTTAATCTTTTTTACAGAATTGTTATCGACGCAAATGTATCGACGGAAGCTCGTTTGTACAGACAGATTTGATGAATAGGGCAGATTTTGCCGACAGATTTGATTAATGGGAGGGTGTCACACCCCCTCTCTGGGGATGTCCTTGGGTCCTTAGGGGGGGGGGGGGGGGGGGGGGGGGGGTGCTTGTCGGCAATCAGGACCTCTACACTCCCCCATTCAAAACTGACCTGAGAACAGGGTTTTGTTGGTCCCCAAATTATAGATCTTTGCTTGGTATGTAGTTTAGGTGCATGGCACACATCAAATCGTACTGGGGTAAGGTACAGCTTGACCTATGTTATGTAGGTTAAGTTTGTTGGTTCGATTCCATCACCAGTAAATTGTATGTGCCTGTCTGTACTGACACTGGCTACCTATTTTTATTTTTATTTTGACTTATTTTCCCGATTGAATCTTAACCCTAACTCTATAACACCACAAGGCAAAAGGCAACAGATTTTTTTCCCTCTGAGAAAATTCACCGGAAAGGTCACCTGAGTCGACCCCCTAGGATTTGAACCACAGATCTTCTGCACCAAAGCCAATCTACATTCCACTACACCACGGCTGCCAATGCTATTCGCCTCGTAATACAGCCTGGGTCCATTTTGCCATTTTAATACTAAATTGCCCATCATCAAACCAGGTATGGGGCAAATTGGCAATTGCCATTTAGATGGGGAAAAGTGAATCCCTTAGATTTTTCAAATACATGTAGGCGCAATTCACCCAAAGTCAAAGGGGGAGGGGATCCCTTACCCGGTCATACTGGGGCAGTGCAAAGCAGGGGCGTGAGAGGGTCTCTTTTTAGCTGATTTCCTCTTTGTTTACATTTTTCTTATGTCAGCCTTTTCTTTTCTTTTCAGCCCATATTTGGCATTTTTACCCATATTTTTATTTTTGAGATATCCTCTTGTATCAGTTTTCTGATCCTTGGTGTGTTTTATTCCTGGTTCCGTTGGATTCATCTTTTTTACATTTTATATTTTTACCCAATTTTACCCTGTTTTTGTCTGTTTTCCTCTTTTTTTATTTGTGGCCTCTCACACCCCTGGCAAAGTTAACGGTAAGTTTTAATGGTACATTTTAACGCCAACTTTTTAATCCCCTTGATTTTACTCGCGAAATGTTACCGCTAAGTTGATCGATCCTAGTCGATGGGCCATGACATTTTACCTTTTGTTCAAATACCAAACAATGCTGCCCCACCTGAAAAAGACTGCCTCACAATGGGTAGATTCCAGCATGTACCTGTATACGTCGGGGTCACAGAACAGAACTTCACGTTGAGATTAAACGGGTAGCTGTTTCTACTGAAAAAAATTACCATTTATTATCGGTAACAAACCTGGTTTGTGAAGATTTGTGCGGTTACAAAACTTACCGTTAATTACCGTTATCTGGCTGTTTCTACTGGGCAACTTAAAGGTAGATGACCCGATCACATTTTCATAACACAGAATTATTTCAAACATACGGAGATTTTCATATCATATGAAAGCTCGTATTTTTCTCATCATCAAACTAAAATTTGACGGCCTAAATCGGTATAATTACGGAGAAATCGATGAAATAACATCGAATTACCGCGAATGGTGGTAACCACCGATATAGTTTGTGTACTACTCAATGGGTACAGTTCACAGCATCTTGTGCGTCTAAAATAAGAACCATTAGAGCTATGCAACTCAAACTTTGGAACACAACTTTTTTAAGGATGACCTTTCATGTAGAATAAGGTGTATGTTCCGATCACTTTTTTGGGGGCTATGGTGTTTTTTTCACATCAAGATATTTTGATATCAGAAGAATCCCTATATATTTCTCATTATGTCTGTAAAATCTTAGAGGCCAGAAATGTTCCATTTAAAAATGATAGGCTAAAAGATGGTAAATACCGTAAATTACTGCCAAAGGTGGTAAACTACCAGCCAGTTTGTGTACTCCTTGATGGGTACATTTTTTGTGACCTTGTGCTTCTAAAATTTGAGTTAAATGCAACTCAAACTTTGGAATGTGACAAATCTAAGGATGACCTTCCATGTCACATAGAAAACATCAAGTTGAAAATCAGGCCAGCTGTCAGAACATCTACCTTTTAAAAATCTCTTCTCTTCTCCAAGTCAAGTTTCTCTTTGATTTTCAATTCTTTCCACTCATTTATTTTCCCTTCCTTATCATCTATCTAAAATACTCTTTTCCTTCCCCCTCTTTCCTTCCTACCTACACTTCGTTTTTCTCTTTCCTTTTCCTTTTCTCTTCACTTTCTTCTTCCCTTCCTTTCAATTTTTTTAGCCCGATAATCCCGACTCCATAGCCCCTCCCCTGCCCAAGTCAGTTTCATCATGGTTCTCTACACAAAAATGTAGATGCAGGCACCACCATGGCTAAATGTCACTAGTTTCCAGGGCTATGCCCCTGATAGGCCCTGAACCCAAAATATGTCGTTTTATGGACTCCCAAATAATTGTGTTAAATTTTTTTTAATTTACAATTTTTTGAAAATGCCCCCAAAATTCCCTAAATGTTTGTAAACCAAAAACAAAACACGCCTGACCGACTGACCCTTATTGACACATTATTTAGAAAGTTCCCAGAAACAAAATATTATTTTCTGCCCTGCCCATTTCCCCACTAACTTTTATGCAAGATTGTAAACTGATTTTATTTTTGCTTGCACTCATTTTTTATACAGGTTTCAATATTATAATGGATCTCGAACCACCTTAATTCTTCTTGCTTCAGAATGCTGAATCTTTGCCTTAAAAATGATGAAAACCCATGAGCAAGCTTCAAGGGGCTTCTTGTGTGAAAATTGATTTTTTTTTATTTGATTTTTTTTATTTTTTAAATTGTTGAAAAATCACCCACAATTCTTGATTTTGAGGAAGCAATTTAACCTAAACACCCGGCCGAATGACCCTACCTGAGAGGTCTGTTTGCTTTTGGAACTTTTTTCTGTCGCCTAATGGTATCCAGTGTAAGTACAGGGCACAGGCACGTAAAACTTACTGGTGATGGAATCGAACCACCGAACCTGACCTACATAATAGGTCAAGCCGTACCTTACCCCAGTGTTGGTTTGATGTGTACCATACCATGCACCTACACTACAATAGAAACATTTTAGGGGAATTTGTTTTACAAAAATTTATATTAAAACAAATTGAAGATTGTTGCAAATTGTTGAAAATTCACCCAAAATTCTTGATTTTTTTTAGAAAAAAACAACAGCAAAAACCCACCTGACCAAATGACCCTACCTGCCATGGTTTTAGTTACGGAGGGAGATTTAAATCTCGCTGAATGAGGGGTCGTGATAACCTCGAAAGCTATGAAGCTCAAACACAATGGTTCTAAATAGGTATCTAAATTATTCCTAAAATACTTGATGTCTCAATTGAATGGGTTCCATTCATAGTTTTGTGTAGGTAGATACTTATACATGTAATGTAGCCTTATCTGATGTGTACTGTAAAACACTGTCAAAGCTAAGCTAAGCCTAAAACCAAAGAAAATAGTGGTTGGACTGCACTAGTAGGAGAGGCCTAGCTCTGACACATAGCTCTAATGATCCTATTCAACTGGAAGTCAGATATTTTCATCAATATTGTTCAACTTTTCTGAACAAAAATAGCCAAACTTGCTTCAATTCAGATATCATATTTAATGTTTAAATAATATGCATGCCTTGGTTAAATAGCATGATCTTTTTCAATTACCAAGAAAAACTTTCTTGAATTTGGATCGCCCTAGCTACAAAAACTAGCATAGACAGCGTCGGCATCATTATTTTGCTGTAGCAGGAATAGGGCGATCCAAATTCAAGCCATTATTTCTTGGAAATTGAAATAGGTTGAGGTACATGTATGATATCTGAAGCAAAGGTTTGACAAATTTAGTCAGAAAAGGTGAAAAATATTGATGAAAATATCTGAAGCTGACAGCAGATGCTTTCATTCCATGATTGCCTAATTCCAGCTTCATAGACTGACTCAAACGTACAGTAAATGTATGACTCCCACCAGTGTTCGATTTAAGTGGTAATCCGGGCGTTTTTACGCCCAAAATGGCCGCCGGAAGACCTAAAATTCAATGCTGGTTATCCGTCGGACGCCAACAAAAAAAACATTTTAATTTTTTTTTGTAGTTTCTTCGTACGATGCTTCGTTAAGAAGTTACAAGCAACACTTCTCTTCCCAAGAAGTTAAAAAATTACAAGCAACACTTGAACTCTTCCCATATTAAATGTTAATTTACTAAATTTATATATTTTTAGAATGTGTCGTGTGGTATAAGATTAAATGCGCTTTTTCGTTTCGTATACGGATACCTCTGAAATTCCCGAGAAATCTTGACTTTGGCGGATAACCAAAAATGTTGGCGGATAACCTGATTTAGTGATTTTATATCATGGTTATCCGCTGGATAACCTGATTTTTTTCCTTAATTCGAACACTGACTCCCACTGTCTAAGCCTATGCAAGTTTTCGTCTGGTAGGAGTGGGCAATTGACGGAATATTAGTACCGCGTGCAGGGAGCATGTCTCTTGTGACTGGCAGTAGCAGGGCAATATAAGCAAGCAAACAATAAACAGAACAGGGATTGGTATTACGAGAGCTCTACCGAATGAATTATTCCAAATTCTGCCTGTGTCAATATTTCATGCTATAAAACACATTTACAATGTATACCATTAAATTACCAAATGGCCATGCCACAAAAAAAATGTTATTTTTGGATTGCTTTCACTATAGTATTAATATCCCACCCGTATGGGTCAGTCACCGTCAGTGTTGTAGTCGAGTCCACCCTACCCGAGTCCCAGTCCTTACCTCTCGAGTCCGAGTCCGAGTCCTTACTGTCCGAGTCCGAGACCGAGTCTGAGTCCTTCATGTTCGAGTCCGAGTCACGAGTCCTTATAATGTATTTAAGTTCTGATCACATGTCATTAATTTTGCTATCTACGTATAATTAGGCCAACATATCAGTGAAGTCAACATAATGATGCATTTAACCTTCGCATCCCTATACAATACATAGACAAATGTTGATACAATGTTGAATTATAGGCATAAGAATTGATTCAGATATTCTTTTTTATTCCTTTAAAATATCACATCACATCACATCACTGGTATGGGTTATTATTATATAATTACCAAATGATCACCAAATTACGATATGACTTGACCTGTTGTACTATAGGTAAATTAATAATTGAACGAACATCACGAACGCAAAATGAACGCGCCCAAAATTATCACGCGAATGGTTGTGCGCGTGAAGCGCGCGCAATGTACTTGATACGCTGCTTAGTTGTGTTCGTTCAATTATTAATTTACCTATAGAGTGAAACTGTAAATAAAGGCCTATAAACTTGTAGGTCTTTATTTTATTTATAACTATTTAATTTTAACTCTGAAGAAAATGTAATTTTTATTTAAAAATTAAAAATAGGCCTATACTCTGTTTGGCCATCTCGAGACAGTGACATATCAGCGTATTCTAAATTGCGGCACATAACGTGGGCGCCTACTTGTGGCGCTGGCGTACAAACACGAGCGTTGAAAGGCAGAAGATACACA
Organism: Ophiura sarsii; assembly: GCA_035610835.1. Taxonomy (NCBI): domain Eukaryota; kingdom Metazoa; phylum Echinodermata; class Ophiuroidea; order Amphilepidida; family Ophiuridae; genus Ophiura; species Ophiura sarsii. The sequence continues at coordinate 54,639,496 of CM069443.1, read as the reverse complement.
TGCATGCGTAAAAGCTGCGCCTGTTAAGTTATGTCACTGTCTCGAGATGGCCAAAAAACAGAGTATAGTGCTATAATCAAAACAAAAGTTTGTCGATCACAGTGTATACGATTCCCCAGGGTCCCATGCGACTGTTGCATATCCACGTCATTCGCAATGGCAAGGGCGCAGTAAAACCAGAAGATGTGACGTAGGCCTACTTGTAAACAAATAGGTAATTGACCAATTGCGGGCCCTAATCAACAAGACCCCACACCCTTCACTGTTGCGACTGTTTTGGAACGCACTGCATGCAAGGAAACTCTCAACCTAGCTTTGTTTGTAATGATCGCAAGCAATCGCAAGCGTTCGGATCATGACGCTATGATCGACAATTTTTTGTTTTGAATAACACATGGTTTGGACTTCACTAATTTCTAGAGTCTATATAAGTATAGGGCCTAAGTCTATTAGTCAAAGCATGATAAGAGCACTATTATTATTAATATTATTAGAGTTAGACTAATGGAGATGCCCAATTGTTGGTTATATATAAATCTGGGGATCATGTTTCGTGTGACTAGGCTCACTAGCAGTGGAGACCAACAAACCAATAATAATAAACAGATTGTTAGAAATAAAGGTTCTGCCGTACCAAGCCGAGCGAATTAATTACTTTTTCCGAATTCTGCATATTGTAGTTGTACTGTCCTACAGTCTTCTAAAAAAATCTAATACTATCACGTCACCACAGGCTACAGCCATCATGATCATGACAGTCTGTTTCAAATATCATCCTCATGCTCACGGATCATGCTATGCTGTCCAGTGTTTTCACTCACCCTATACAAAGGGTGAAATACCCTTCACTTTTAATTTTCACCCTTCAACATTTTTTTCAAGAGTGAAAAATGTTGACAATTTCATTGTTTTACTGCCCAAAACACTGCGCGAGCACACATTCTGGCCATCATTTTGGTTTTTCACCCTCGAGAAATAAACCCAGGGAAATTGCTGGCTGTCCACGGGGTAATTTGGGAGGTTTTGTTGCTTTTAGCCTATAGATGCTTATTACTAACAACAAAGTCACTAAACCTCTCATAATGTCAACTTTTGACGTTGTAATCGTAATCAACACCTGATTTAGTTCGCTGCTCTCGCTGTTTTGTGTGGTTTTGTTGTTGCAGATATCAGAATAACCTATGACCTTTCGTGACCTAAGTCCTAATCGATAATAATTTTTGCGAAGTTTTGCCAGTTGCTCTAACTTTGATATTGCGCAATATAGCTCCCGTTGTAAGCAGAAAAACACGGCACTCCCCCCCCCCCCCCCCCCCCCGACAACTTGTGACATTTTACTCTCAATTGTCACAGCCCTAGCGCAAATAATACTGGAGCTATTAGATATTGAACAGCACCCACCTACATCATGTACAAGAAGCTGGAGTCCTATTAGTACTAAGTATGATTTGTCGTTCAGTGTTTTGGGTAGTAAAACAATGAAATTTTCAACATTTGTCACTCTTGAGAAAAAAAATTGAAGGGTGAAAGTAAAAAGTGATTAAGTGAAGGGTATCACCCTTTGTATAATGGTGAGTGAAAACACTGATGGGGACAAATAGTGAAACATGCAAAACACCCTATGATGAATAATACCAAATGATGACAAATAACACTAATGATTTGTTGTACTAGAACTAGAAATTAATAATTGAACGAACACAACTAAGCAGCGTATCGCCGATCGCGTACATTGGGTAAAGCACGCACAACAATTCGCGTGATATTCCGGGCGCGTTCATCTTTGTACTGCGTTCGTGATGTTCGTTAAATTATTAATTTACCAAGGCTATAGATCAGCATGGACCTTCAATTTGCCGTTGACAACAAAGCATCAAAATAAATTAGGCCTACTACCGATACCGTGTACGCTCTACTACTCGACCATACAGAAGAACGTAGTGACCATAATATGTGATTGTGAGGCTGTGTAAGCGACCGTTGTTTACATGGAGCAATATTTACGAAATTCGTAAAATGTTTCACTCGATTTTCAGACTTTGACCTGTAAAAAACAGTGAAAACTTGCATTATGTGTTATTAATATGATAACATACACGACTCATGAGTGAGTATGTAGAGGAGTCACTTTGTCAAATATTCTGTTCGATGGTAATTAACATTTCACAGGAGTACGAAAAGGGTTACATTTTTGCCGTTTTGGTAATGGTGCAATCTGAATTTGTTTGAATTCACGTAGTTTATGGTCAACGACATGTGACATCACTCCGGGCTCACATATTTAGTAGGCTATTATAGGCTTAGCCTTAGCTTTTACTTTTATTAGGCCTCCTGTACTGTACAGCCTGTAAGTGTAGTGTATTGATTGACATTTATTCCATTTTGATTTTGAATTTCAAAGAGATATTTTATTTTCAAGATTTTATGATCATATTCATGCCTATAATTTATGCGAAAAATCAACGAGGTATCGCACTTTCCAAACCAAGTGATAAAATTTACTTACGCATCTATTAGAATTCTCATGACTATCTGCTGATAGTAGCGTTCATCTCTTGTCTTGTTTGATTGCTTCAAATTCATTAGCAACGTCAAATGGGACCATCATTCGTAATTCTCGGTGTGATGATTGTTCATTTAATGTCGTTTCCAGGCATCACTTTTCCTCGCCCGTTGCGTTTTCGGGGTATACGGGTTCCCTTTTACCCCCTTCTTCTTCTGATTATCGCTAATTTTCTGTTCAAATCGATCTTTTTAAAGCTTGGCTTTGACCATTTGATTTCGTTTCCTAATGTTACAACGCCTTTGTTCGTTTGGTAACGTAAATTTGACCTTTCCTAAACCATTTCCGGTTGAAAATACACGACACAAGTTGGCGCTGTATCCTAAATTGAGGCGATCAGGAAGAAAATTGAGCCGAACACTGTTTGAAATAAAAATACTTATCCCGCGGGATAAGTATTTTTGAATCGACGTTTTCTTGTACAAAGAGAGCTGATTTTTCTTAATCCTTATAGGTGTAAGTTCATACATGTAATACAATTATAAAAATAAACTAATCTCAGTTTTTATCATTATTGAGGGCGCTGCCTCCAACACATCTCTTAGTGTCCCTTTAACAGACGGTGCCGCCGTATCGATGTACCAAGGAGTTATTATATTAAACTATAATAACTCCTTGGATGTACATGTACATATTGTTTACAAATAAATTACAAATAAATTATTAAAATTAATTATTATTTACTAATATATGAAATTATTTGATAACTATAAAGTCAAGTGTTGTTTTTGCATATATCCAGTTTTAGGGACTGTTAAAATACGAGTGGATATAGATGTTATGCTAGGGAAGAGCTAGGGAAGAGTTTGATATGATGAGAGGACCTGCTGCCAATATACTCATACCCAATACAAAGTAATAATATAGTTTATCTTGGTGTACTATTGAGACAGGGAACTGTGCAATCCATACACGAGGTTACTACAATAACCATACGAACTTGCGCGTGGGCGATCAACATGGTTGATGCACGCTCGTGAATTTGTTTGTATTGATAGGCACACGATTGAGCTTAATCGATTTCAAGGAGGGTTACTTGATAGGATAATCGTCTATCATCAATAAAGTCGATCGGTGAGGAGCTCGAGGGATAATCTTCTGTCATAACAATACCGAGGAGTTGCTATAACAATAATGAGGACCATCTGCCTTTACCGCCTTGTGAAATGATAGGTCTCCCATGGTTAGGGATGTTCATATAATTGACTATAGAGGGCGACATTTTTTTTTAATTTAAAAAAAAAAAGATGTAGAAAACTCCATGTTTACCTCTTTTAAATCCATCGGAAAAGTACGAAACAAGCTGGGTGTATTCACTGATGTCTAAATAACCCCACACAAGCAACTGGACATCATGAAAGTAAACCCTTTTTTACCTAAAATGATTTAAAATGTGCATGGCTTGACCAGTTTTCAGCAATATGAGGCAAACTACTTTCGGTTATAACTTTTTTATTATTCAGCCTGCAGACAAGGTTGAACCATCATTTTTTATTGTAAAGTACTTTGTTTCCATGTATTCCATTTTCAAATAGATAATTTTATTTTCAAAATTTTATGAACATGCCTACCATGGTCAGGGGATTCTTGGAATCAAAGTTATCGTAAATTTTCTTTCGCAGATCTGACCCAATTTTAAGCAATTTGGAGCCATATATTATTGTGACCATGTACAAGTAAGACATGAACCGAATATATGCTAATTACAAATAATAATTTTAACCCCTTTTTTTAATTTTAAAAGTTAAACATTGAATGAATTTTGTTGAATAAATGAACCGTGATTAACACAAGGAAGTTGAATACCATTGTTTTCCATTCTGCTTATACAGAAACGGTCCTTTTTCTAAGTAAATTCAGTAATGGCCTTATAGCGATCAGACCAGCGATTGCACTGCGCTCAAATAAGTATCAACAACTGAATATAATAACACTCGGTGAGAGAGTGGAACTGTCCGAAATTGTCCATTTTAATAGTCAAGGTCACTAAAATCCTTTCAAATCCTGCTGTTATCAGGCCGCGCCTCTTGGATTACGCCGAAACATTATCAAAACGCCAAGCAAAGCGCTTCAAGAACCCCTCGTTGACACAGTGGGAACTGGCTGGCACGTCAGAGGGTGGTGAGACACAAGTGGTCACTCAAAATACAGACGATGCTGGCCACGGGCGCAGCCTGCACGGGCGTATTCACAAATATTCAGGTTAAAATATGCGAATGAGGTTACGTGATCAAGTGAATGGGACGAACGCTTAACAACGGTTTAAATTCAAAAAATGATACTGACACTGGAGTTGGTTATAATATCCAACTCAAGGTCCAGCAGTTTTAGGAAACAATTTAGTTCCAACGTGTGATGAATTTTATGGGGTACTATAATTAAAATTCATTGTTAAATGAAAACAAACGGAAATTCACAAATAACAGCCGTTCGTGTCCACCGTCGTCTGTCAAAATACATATTTCAGAGCACGCCCTCAATAGTGTGGTGCATGAATCTGCCTACATTGCTATTGGACATTCCTATATGCACATTCTAGTACAAGTATTTTGCATGTTCAATAAACACCAATATAATGGGTTTCCTGCACTATGCCAATTCAAGTCACCATTTACCCCATTATCTGTTCGTAGAAAACCTGCGCGCATAGTACAAGGGATATTTTGACACTAATATGACATGAATTTAGGTTACTTAGGTTATATTTGAAAGAGGTTTCAGGTTATTTTAAAGGATGTTCTTCAGATCGAATATTAAAGGTATATTATGTGATCTTTCCAGGGAACGCCCTCAACATCGAAAAAAAAAATTAAAAGTAGATTTTCTTGCAGATTTACATTTCTGATCATAAATCGTACATACATTCCAAGTTACAGGGCGATACGATTCTTAATTACTTCAAAATCATGATTTTAGAGTGAAAATAAACTGTCGGATAACTCCGACAGTTTATATTTTTACTCTAAATTCACTCTAAAACCATGATTTTGAGGTAATTAGGAATCGTATCGCTCTGTAACTTGGAATGTATGTATGATTTATGATCAGAAATGTAAATCTGCAGGAAAATCTACTTTCTAAAAAAAGTAGTGAATAGAGGGCGCTATCTGGAAAAGATCACATAATATGCCTTTAAAGGGGGTTGACTATAAATGCAGCTGATGAAGCAACCTACACCCAACCTTAAACATTAGCTCAAAATGAGCCTCAAATGCTCAACCAACATACATAGCGTATAATCACTACGTTTTCACCAGCTCAAATATGTGAATGCTAAAAAACATGTCCTAAAGCCAGTGCACCTCTTCAACCCGCTAATGCAGTGTTTATAAATACTTTGGTGTGAGCCTGACATTTTTATCTCCTTGACAACTTTTTTTGCTTTCTTGGCCCCCTTTTATAGGGTTAATTTCTTATTCATGATTCACATGTCCAAGTTACTGAGCAATATAAGGCTAATGAAAGTCAATTACAAGTTTCCTGTTACTTTTTTTTTGCCGAGTGATGAGGGGACTTTTTCATTATTTTATCAGATTTCATTATTGATATAATGCAAATGTTTGATCTACCCATATTGATACGAGGGCTTAATGAAAGGCATTTACAATAAAACACCCTACTTTTGAGCATAGTTCCCAGTTTCATATTTTACAAAGTGAAAAATATGTGTGAAATTGCTAAAAAAAACACGGGTGAAAAAAAAGTGAAGCGGGCGGGTAATGGGAAATTCAAAATAGACTTTCAGGCACCAAAGGTTCGACTGCGCACGAAGTGTGACAAATCTTAATTGTTTTGTGCGAAGCATGGCGCATAAACAAATTGGAGCCGTTTTAATGTCCCCTATTCAGAGTCGGGACAATTTTTTATCCCTTTTGTGGGACTTTTTTTTCTGTTGTGTTGAGTGTTTGTCTCAGATGTTGATTAATCTGTAACTTTTTACACTTATCGATTGCAACGTGGGGTATCATGTTTTTTGTATGTCCCCACTACACTCTCACGTCCCCTTGGACCAGAGTTGCAATTGGGAAGTGCACCTGAGCCAGACCCCAAGATGTAAACATCCACATGGAGAAAATTTGGAATTACTGACTCTAAATGAAAATACAACAAAGATTGGAGATTTGAATCCATACATTCATTATATGGAATCATTTAAGTCTGAAAAAGTGCCCAGATTTTGTGGGTCGTAACTTGGGATGTGGACAGGGGTACTGGAATTCTCCAATATTGGGCCTATGTTCAGTTTTGATATGTGTTTTTATATCAAATTACAAAAATTTGAAGTTTATCAAATTACAAAGATTTGAAGTTTTCAAGTACAATATCCAAAACAATGTCCCATTTAGGCAATAAATGAATATGGGTACACGTATAAAGATGGGTAGCAAAAAGTGCCAAATAGATAAAAAGGTGGAGGAGACTTTTTAGTGTCTGTACAAAGTTTGGTTTCAGTTATTTTTTCTTAAATACACCGCTTTGGAGCCAACAACATTCGGATTAGTCTACCCTTGCTTGATTTATCTTCCCTTAAATCTCATTCTACTCATGTAGTAATTCAGGATGAGCCTTTTAAGGCTAAAACGTTCTGGGCTTATAAGCCCAGAACGTGTAAGTACAGTGTGTCCTCTCCCTCTTGCCCAAAGATGAATATTCATCTAGTATATTACACAGATAGAAACAGCTAACAACACATTCATTTTATGTTTTGTTTTCTTTAATGACCTGATGGAGAGCACATTTTACACTGATAATTGAATATTGCTTTTATTATGTAAACACCTTGGAATGAGTAGAATACCAATATAACTTTATCTTCAGGACACATTACAAATATAAACAAATCAGCAAGTTGAGGGTTCAGTCACAATGGTAACCCCAAATTTGATGAAAAGATGTTGTTTATTTGCATGAAGAATGAAGATGCAGCAACACAAGACATTTTGACGCCACAAAATGGTACAGTGGAATTTTGTTCTCACAATTTTGCTGGGGCATCACAAATTACGTTATTGTGCTATCTTCTCAGGAGACGCCCTCTATCCTTGATTTATTTCTGAAAGCAGATTTTCTAGCAGATTTACATATCTGATCATAAATAAATTCTGAATTATGGGGCGATATGATTCCCATTACTTCAAAATCATGGAATATATTTAATATTCATGATCAAAATGTAAATCTGCAAGAAAATCGGCATAAACAAGAATCGAGGATAGAGAGTCTCCCCGGGAAATGATTGCATAATATGCCTTTAAAGAGTAAACACACATGTGTGTTGTCAATAAGCTATTTTGGAAAATGTAAGCTTCAGACCTCAACATTTTTGTTTGCATTATTAGGAATATATTGTTTTAACATAGTTTGTGCTAATGATTTCCACTGTATCTTCAAATTCCGATTCTGCTTTGGATGTTTAATTCCATGTCTACATAACTGAGACAACGCTATTTAAGGTTAAAGTGTATCCCTGGCATGCCTGGTCAAAGACAAGTCAAAAGAAGTTATAATTGCAATCAAAACTACATACTGCCAGCTATATTCCAAAATTGAAATGAAACAAAAAACTCTTTTTATTATGCCACGCACACAGAATTGTCATTACTGATAATTGATGTTCTTATTGCTCTTTCAAAACTTATTTCATGATGTCAATTTTTAACTTTTGATAAGTGGGGGGGGGGGGGGGGGGGGGAGGGTCGTGTTTATCGACTGGGTTATTTCAGGGGGGCACTGGACCCCCCCCCCCCCCCATCCCTCCTGGGTACGCCACTGGTGGTACTCACAAACTTGGGTCTACTCCGAATCAAATCATGACATTTTGAAAACAATAAGGGCCGGGGGAGGGGGGGGGTTCTCGCCTAATTAGGTATACGGGATGTTCCGCTCTATAATCGATCGCTTTTTATGCAAAAAATCCCGAAACATAGGGTATGATTTGTGCTGGAAAATCCCTAATAATGGGGCCACTTGTTACAAATGGGGGGTTTTTTTTGAGAAAAAAAAATGAGATAATTGGGTCTCTAATGAAGCAAAATCCTTAGAAATGGGTACCGTTATTTCCTAAATCACCCTTAGCAATGGGTAGGGGTTTTGAATCACCAGCAGCACCCCCACCCCTAACTAAACCAAATCTTGAGTATACCCACAACATAATACCCCCTTCCCCCCCTCCCCCACTTATCAAGTTTTTGAGCTGACTGAAAGAAAAAATGGGATAAAACCTTTACTATTTTTTTTTGTCGGTACATCATGCCTTTCGTCGGTACAACTATGCCTTGCCCCCTCCCCCTGTCAGTGGCTTAACCAGAGGGGGCGATCGCCGACAGTTGAGATTGGCACTGTCGGTTTATTTGACCAGAGGAATCATGGAATTATGATGGTCAAAAGTACACGGATGAAATTTGTTCGCGCACTACGCGCGCATATACATGTATGTCCCATAAATGCAATATTCTTTGGTACAAGCTTGTTTAGAGCCAAAATGTACCTCATTCGTGCCAAAATAGGTGTAAACTCAGCTACGCCACCGCCCCTTGTTTCAAAAAGCTGGCTACACACCACTGGTCTAAAAGTCTATGGAAAACTCTAAAAATGTGCATCTCAAATTCAAAATATGCTGGATTATATAGTCTAGGATCTTGAAACATGCCATACATACATATAGGAGGTGCTATCATGAGCATGAATAATTATTTTTTAAACTAATAATTAAAGACAAATAAAAGAACAACAGACTATTTTGCCAAGCAATGTAAGATGTGGACCTCAATCCTGACATGCCCAAAATGTAAAATGATATTTCTTTGCACACTCAAATTTGTGTAATTCAAAAAGTATACATTGAACCCTAAAATATATAAGTATACATATTTACACGCAGCGGTGGAAATACCCACATGACTTTCCACCCGGGGTTGACTAGGATTTGTGGACTAAGAATATTTCTAACCATCGACGGTTATCCTTTATGTTCTAACCCAACATTTATAAAAAGAAATGAAACAGTTGACAGAGTGGTCCTAAGTGGGAATCGAACCATGGACCTCTGCATTGTAAAGCGTGTGATCCAGTGGATCAGAAGCAAGTTTCACGATCATGGGTTTGTGAGTTTGAGCCCCACTGCGGTCAACGTGTTTGTATCCTTGGGCAAGGTACTTAGTCTCAATTGTCTCGTGGTTCGGAAAGTCACGTAAAGCCGGTGGTCACGTGTATTCAGACGCTTCACCCTGAACACGTTAAATAGTCACAGCCCTTATGAAAATCGCAACCTTAATCGCAATCAATTCTGCAACCTTGCGCAACTTTGCGCAACCTTAAATGTGGAAAAATACAACCTTGCGCAACCTTGCGCAAGGTTAAATTTGGAACATTACAACCTTGCGCAAGGTTAAATTTGGAACATTACAACCTTGCGCAACCTTGCAGAAACATCTAAAGCTTGCGCAACCTGCCGCAACCAGCTAGTGGTGCAAGGTTGCGCAAGCAACTGGTTAAATTTGGAACATTACAACCTTGCGCAACCTTGCAGAAACATCTAAAGCTTGCGCAACCTGCCGCAACCAGCTAGTGGTGCAAGGTTGCGCAAGCAACTGGTTAAATTTGGAACATTACAACCTTGCGCAACCTTGCAGAAACATCTAAAGCTTGCGCAACCTGCCGCAACCAGCTAGTGCTGCAAGGTTGCGCAAGGTTGCACAATCAACTGGTTAAATTTGGAACATTATAACCTTGCGCAACCTTGCAGAAACATCTAAAGCTTGCGCAACCTGCCGCAACCAGCTAGTGCTGCAAGGTTGCGCAAGGTTGCGCAAGCAACTGGTTAAATTTGGAAAAATATAACCTTGCGCAACCTGTTTGCAACCAGCTAGCAACCATCAAAAAGTCTGTAAAAATGGGGTCACAATTTGGAACCAATACCAAAATAAGCTTATATGTTTTAAACTTACTATTTTTCAGCATTTTTATCTGCAACACCAGTTTCCTTCAAAGAGTAGAATATGATTCACAACTTGTTTTTCTAGCATACCTCATTTTCATTATGAAATTGATTACAAAGTATGGGTACAATTAATCATCAAAGTCACTACAATTTTAGTAAAGGTTACAATGACAGCAATGTTTATTTCACATGTTTGACCTTTTGACCTGACCTTTGAACATAAGAAGAAACCTTGCGCAACCAGTTTGGTGTTTCTGAAGAGGTTGCGGGAGCTGCGCAACCAGTTGGTTGCGGGAGCTTGCGCAACCAGTTGGTTGCGGGAGCTTGCGCAACCAGTTTGGTACTTCTGATAAGGTTGCGCAAACCTTGCAGCAACCATCCGCAACCAGTTTGGTTCTTCTGAGAAGGTTGCAGGAGCTTGCGCAACCAGTTTGGTACTTCTGAGAAGGTTGCGCAACCTTGCAGCAACCATCCGCAACCAGTTTGGTTCTTCTGAGAAGGTTGCAGGAGCTTGCGCAACCAGTTTGGTTCTTCTGAGAAGGTTGCGCAACCTTGCAGCAATCATCCACAACCTTGCGCAACCTTGCTACAACCTTGCGCAACCTGGTACCACCTTAATTGCTGCAACCACATTTTGGTGATTGCATTTTCGTAAGGGAGACCTTATCGTTAAGAGTAGGGGATCATCCCGGGCCTGTTACTTGTGCATTTAAGGTAGTCACAGTCGTTGTACTGATAGGACCCTGCGCCATAATAGGCTGCAACCGTGGTTCTGACTATCCTAGGAATAAAATTGTAAAGCGCTTTGAGATGGATATACATGTAAAAAGCGCTATATAAATGCCGTGTATTATTATTATTATTATTATTATTATTACGGAATAAAGCTATACTACTGTTATGATCAGTACATACAATACTCAATTTTAGTATTAATAAATATAGCTGCGACACACATGCTCGGGTTGACAGTCATGTGGGTATTTCCATTACTGCATTTACATATAGGCTTTTTCTTCACAGCATTCAAAAATGGTATAATGGTTGTGGCAGGGCTCACAATGTTATGGCTGAACAAAGTTCCAATTTCATTTCCAATCTCAGTTTCAGATAATGCCAATTTTCACCCCAGTTTTTTCCCTATGAAGCATAGATGTGAACGCCAAAAAACTATACATATTTGGAAAGGTCTTGGCTTGAGGAATCCGAATCTGGCATGTAATTTCATGTATTAAGAAAACAGAATGAAAATCTGGAACATTTATACAACACACTTTTTTTGGCAAAATTCTTCACTTCTTTTGAATACAACATTTTAGGATTTGCCCCTATCATAAAAATAGTGTCATATTTTGGAATCCCTGGACAATTTCCTTTCCAAAAAAGTATAGTTTGGCTGGGGTATGGTCTATACTTCCAGCTACAGTATTTTAAATGCACAAAGACATAGTTTTAAAGAAATTTTAAGTGTGTCACGAAAGAGGTTCCCACCTTAAAACGTGTGGCCGTTTACCCTATGGCCATAAGGTGTTGAAATTCATCCAATGTTTTGAGAATCCTTGGGAGATTAATTATGCTAAGAATTTTGAATCTTTGGATTCTTCTCCAGTCAAATAGTGTGTTCTGCAGATTTTCTACAAGAATCAACTTGTGATTCTGCAAATTTACTGGAAGCAATCTTAGAATGGATTTTTGAATTCTCTACCAATTTCAATACATGGTGGTATTGATGGGAGAGGGTTCCCTGGTCACCCTTGAGAGCCAGAGTACTGCTCTTGTTCTCACATTCTACTGTGAATAGGCCAGCATGCATCCACTCATCACATTATCATGGCACTCTTAGCATAAATAACCCCTTGCACTCCTACTTTCAAGTCTTACAAGCTCTCACTATACACTTCCATAATGCTTTAAATGTTCTCAGTGCTAGTCCATTCTCATATTTGCACTACGTTCTCTGTGTGTGTATTAAGAAAGTATAAACAGAGCCTTCTGCATGCTCCAGTCATTAGTTCATTTTGGCGCTTGAAGAATAAACATAGCATTAAATAACATTTAACAACATAGTCCCCACTGTACAAGTTGGGTTGTATTGTAAACCTGCTGCAAATGCCAGAAGAACACTATATGTCATGCTTGACTGAATAAGCACCATAGTATCACAGTAGCAGCACCATGGGGATGTTCTATTGGGTAGCTGGGTGAATGAGCTAGGCAGCCATAAATCCAAATGCATCCTAGATATTTCTTCCACTTGCATGTTGTAAGTTTCTCATGCTTCTGCAGCACTGCACTGTCAGTACCTGAAATATTGAATACAATTAAATAAATTATCTTTTACATGAATTAACTCATATAATTAGCTGTAGCATCCATCTGTTTACTGTCCACATACAGGGTGTATCAACAAAAATAGGACTCTGTTTCATGATGGTGTAATCTTATTATAATCATTGGACCATGACCAATTTAATCTCATTGTATAAAAGCCCAATTAATTATTAGATATCCGGAAAATATAAGATCAATCCGATGCAAAATAAGAAAACTAGCGTACTTTGCATAGTAAACCATGTCATTTACTGGTTTGTACCCCGGGAGGTCAGTGAACATACAAAGCGGGTACACATGCGCGTCCAAGCACCTCTGAAATGGACCCTAAATGGCGTAAACCAGAACACTATTTTGATACCCCTAAATGGCGTAAGTCGTAACACATACAAACCCTACCCTAAATCAATATTGCACCCCTAAATGGCGTAATATATGCTCAAAATAATCTTAATTCATAATCATGTGATATGCATGATGTAGCGATTACGGAAATATTAAAAGAATTGTTTCAACATTTTGCATGTTTATTGAAAAGTCACACATATAGAACAATTAGTACCCCTAAACGTCGATCTACCTGGATGGCTACGCTACAGATATTAAAAGGAAAAGTACTGCATTTCATGATCGGGAAGGGGAGAGGGACAATTCTCTTCTTTTTGTTTTGTCCTGATCAGGCCCTTAAACCAGGAATACTCTGCAATTCCAAAATGACTTTGTACCATTTTCCCAATTATATGTACTCGAAAACATCGGCCCAAATTAGTTTGAATATTTACATGACTCTGGTCATAATTAAGGTATTAAATTAATATTAAAATATTCCTAGACATATGCGCTGGACAAATGGGAGCAATCATCTGCAATGCAACCAAATAGGCACAATTCAACTGAATTGATAGCCAAAGGTGCAGCCCCTCCCCCAGTAGCATAACCAGGGGGAGCAAGGGGGAAAGTGTCCCCACCCCCTGAAAAAATTGACCGGGAAATGAGACAAAAAGGGAAAGAAAAGGGACAGAAAGGAATACAGGCAAATTATATAGTAAGCCAGCTTGTCATTTACTCGACTCAAAAAGTTACATGAAAATCCTGGCTACGCCACTGGGTTGAAATGGTGTTCACCGGGGAAAAAAATACCCTTTGCCCCCATTGACAAGTGACTCTGGCTACGCTACTGACTGAATTTCATTTCGGTATTTTGACAGATTACAAATCAAAACCCAAACTCCATGATAATATGTGCCATATAAATATAATGATTACTTTGGTGCCATGTTTGTTTTCTTCATGAGTTGAGACTTTCTTGCTCTCTACCCTCAAAATTAAGGACGTAAATCTTTAGCCTATAGTCATTGTATTATTATTACTTACAGTCACATGCATTATTGTGATCTCTCTTTTTTGTCTGGCTAATGCAGTAAAAGTAGGATGGCTAAAAAGCTTCAACGGCAGTCATAGATCAATATTGCCACAGTTCCTGTTTTAACAAAAAGAAAAGAACAAGCAGATGTATCCATTCAAACAGTTAATGGTTTTGCAGATTGATATAAGTTTTATCTAGGATCATATTTAGGTCAAAGTTTCAGATCATTTCTAACACTGGATGAATTGAATATGGGTTTTGCAACCAAAACCAAATTAATTGGTTCAAAAATCAATATTTTTTTTCGAAAATGGGATCAATGTGAATGCTGTATGAGGCCATCATTTTATCGGTGTTCGAAATTATATGAAGTTATGACCCCCCCCCCCCCCCGAAATAGCCCACATCAATAATAAATTGCATGACACTTTCTGACAACTTTGTGTATCTAGTAACAGAACAGAACCATGTCACACCTTGTTTTCCTTGAGGGGTTTTGTGGTCTTCAAGAAAATTCTATGGCATTCGGGAGACAGATCATTCGCATTGCAACCTATACTGGATAGAATGAACTACAAAAATGTAGGCATATAGGGTTCAGCAGAATCCGTGAACACAGATTTCATGGCATAATTCACGGATTTCATACTTGATCATGGATTTGGGAAATTGCACTGGAAAATCTCGGAAATGCTAGTTTAAGCCTTCAGTTTCAGTTTTATTTGATAACAAGAATCACAAATTATCCGAATTGAGGCTTTTTAAGAACTACACTGTGTGATTTTTTGTATATCGCCCTTTCCTTGTTTTTTGTGTGTTTTTTCCTCGCATTTTTATTCTGGACAATCTAACACTTATTTACTTACTAATGTCCCTTGAGTAATAGATATTTGTAATTGAGTGCCTAAAAATATGAATGTGCGGATTTCACGTGTCATTTCCCACGGTTTGATATCGGTTTTGCTCAAAGTCACACTAATCACGGATTTTACACAAACTGCTCACGGTTTTTGCCTTAAAATATCTAAGATTCTGCCGAACCCTACCTATAAATATCAATGGCGCGCCATTTCAACGTAACATATCAATGGCGCGTCATTTCAACGTAAGAAGGGCACATTCATGATTTTGTAAAGTACTTTATTTATAGGCAGGCATTAAAATCAAAATATAGAATGTCACTTACATTAATTGACTTGAAACCATCAATTTTTTCCCCAACCAGCTACATGTAGTGGGACAGGTTACAGTAAAAGTTACCAACCCGAATGCAGGCTTATAACTTAGCCTCAACAACATAAACACCAGTATTACATCACAACATACCTTTATTATTAACCATTGTTATGGTACGGCCTCAAGTTTAATGTTGGCCACAAATACCACACAACAAAAATAAAAGCCTTGTTTTTTCTGATGTTCCTTAATATTGTCATCATAGTCCAAGTACATGTATGAGAATGAGATACATGCAGATTCCCTGAAAAGATATAAAGTAAGAACAAATATGGTGATTAATAATTAGCTTTGATTGAAAATAATTTATTTCAAGATTTTAATAGAATCTTTGAAAGATACCAGCCCAACGCCTAACATTTAATACCTTCTGCGCCGCAGGGTCAGAAATTCGAGAAGAATCCGCTAATCCTTTCTCGCGAAGACGGAAAAGTTGCGAGAATCCATGTTGATTCTCGTAGATCTTTCTAACACCACTATTTGAATGAAGGAGAATCCATATCCTGACAAGAATCTAAATGGATTCTCGATCGCCACCTTTGACGAACATCTAACCCTGAGCTAGCTGGTATAGATATCCACAGGCATTTGATACCCAAGGCAGGCCCATCCCCCTCTCAAAATGTTGTGAGATGACTAAAAATAAAATTTTGGGCAACCTTTTACGATTTTTTGTTGTACCGATGTACCTTTTTCAAAAAATATGCCCCCCTAAAAATTCCTGTTTACGGCCCTGCCGGCAGGCATTCCATACCCGCAGGCATTTCATAGACGCAGGCATTTCATACCATTTCATACCCGCAGGCATTTCATACCCGCAGGCATTCCATACCCACAAGCATTTCATACCCACAGGCAATAAATAAACGCAGGCATGAAATGAAATTCCTGAAATTCCAAGGGTCCAAAAACATAGGATAAGTTAGCGTTACATTTCAATAAGAGACTTTGCATCTAATCATCATGTTACAGGCTGTAATTCTGTAATTGTCATAAAACATCTCTTAATTATCAGCAACATCTTTCATGTAGTGAAATGCACACAATTTTCTGTATTTAATTTGTGTGGGTCCGGATCAAGGACCCCTATGATAGAAGAGTCAAGGGTCCTCACCATTTGTTTAGGGTTTTTGATCACAGCAGGACCCTACTTATTTCGAGGCCTGCCTGCATCCATTAAATAACCACAGGCACATAAGGCGACAAAAAACACACTCTGTTTTACGGGCGGACGGACCTGTGAAGTAGGGTCAGTCGGTCAGGTTTTTCTTCCCTAAAATGTCACCAAAATCTGCAAAAAATCAGATTTGTGAAAAAAAATGTACGGCCAAACATATCGGTTGATTTTACATAAATTTAGAATATATAATATATCTTAAAAAAAAAATCCGAATATCACAAAATCTGGGCTGGTCAGACACCTAAAACGGTGTAGTGTTACATGTAACTGCAAGCAATATCCACAGGCACGTGTACATTAAATTCACAGGCATGCATTAAATTCAATTAGTAAGCAACCATGGGGCATTTTGCCGCATTCACATGCATGCAGTATAAAAATGAACAATTCAAAACAGTCACAGTGGCATACCCAGGAGGGAATAGGATCAAATGGAAGATTTACAAGTTTATCAAAAGTTTTGCTAGAATCCTTGCAAAAGATGGATTCACCATCTCAATTCAGGTGTTTTACGTGGATTGATTATTGATACTCCTCAAATTTCTGATGTTGTTTATTCATTTGCTTTAATCACCTTTACTGATTACTATACGTATAATTTGTATTAGGGTCATTTCATGCTAAATCAACAAATGGGTTGGTTGGTCACCCTCTCAGATTTGGCTGAAAATCTTATTTCTGTGTTTTAGGGGGTGTAAAAATAAAATAAAATCCTATTTCCGTGTTTTAGGGGGGTGTAAAAATGAAATGTATTCAATTTTCTGCAAAATGAAGGCATGTTCGTAGACCTATAGCACAATAAGTTGATGTGATACACTGTTTCTGATGTCATTTTCTGGTTATTTGGGTAGAAGTCAACCTACATGTAGGTAGCAATTTTCAGCTTTGTATCTTTTACCAAAGTTAAGATATGCACGATTCAAAATTCATTTCATTTCACAACGCGACTCAGGATGCCAAAAAGGGGGCGTCGGTGTCAAATTTCAACGGGCCGTATTTCCAAATCCGCTTAGAGTTGAGCGCTTGTTTTTTTGCTTGTGTTCATTTGATGTATAGATGTACTCTAGAAATGATTTTCAGCCAAATCTGAGAGGATGACCAGCAGTGGCGTAACAGCCGGGGGGGGGGGGGGGGGGGGGGGGGGGGGGGGGGGGGGGCACAGTGCCCCCCTCCCCTGAAGGTACTCAGCAGGAAATTCAAACTTACCCACCAGGAAAAATGGTGGAAAGGAAAAGAGGAAAAGAAGGGGGAAAGGGAAAGAAAAGAGAGAGTGAAAGAAAAAGGGAGGAAAAAAAAGGGAAAAGGAGAAAAAAGGGGAAAGAAATAAAAATAAAAAAGTGAAAGAAAGAAAGAAAGAAAATTTTGCAGACTACAAAAAGCACAGCAGTCAACAATCAGTCAACAAATTGTTGACTGTTGTGCTTTTTGTACTGCGTAATTTTGTGACCGTGCGAAATTTTGTAACCGTGCAATTTTTTTTGACCTACCCCCCCCCAACTTACGTGAAATTCACGAGGTGACTGACTGATTTTGGGGCAACCTTTTACGAAAAATTCCGGCACGGAGTTATTCAGTTATTACGGGGTTAGGATATGTTTTAGTCCCAAACGGCCTGAAAAAATGCTTTTCGAAATGGGAAATGGGGTGTTTATCGGGAAAATGGGGTAGGTGGGGGGCGTTTTCACAAAAAAAGGTACATTAGTGACAAAAAAAGGTACATTGGTACCCAAAAAAGCTACATCGGTACCAAAAAAAGGTACATTGGTACAAAAAAAAGGACTTTTTTCAGATCTGGGGGGGGGGGCATCCGCCCCCCCCCCCCCTAGTTACGGGCCTGCATGGGACCATCCACACCAAAGTCTGTCCCCCTACCGATTGAGCTAAGCTCCCAGCGCATATGCGGGCAGCAATTTCCTGCCCACACATGCCTGTGGTAGGTGACGTAATTGAGTCAATGCAGCAGCACGTGCGTGGAGGTTTCTGGCAATGATTTTGTTAAGATGCAGTAGGGTTAGGGTTAAGAAGATCCTGAAGATGATTTTACATCATTTTTGTCTCGTAATTCAACGGTCCCATGTTGGTAGCATAGCCAGGCTTTTTACCCGGGGGCACCGGGAGAATCCAAATCCAAACAGATTCTCGCAACCCCATTTTACGAGAATCCAAGATTCCCGTCAATTGATTTTATGTGCAATCTTTTCAATTTGGGAGAATCCAATTAAGACTCTCGCAAACCTGTCCACGAGAATCAATTGAGAATCAGATTTTCACCAAATTTCTAGCCCTGTGAGGAAGCGACTCCTGTAGTGTATGTAGGTTTTCTGCCGTTTCAAGGCCTTGGGGAGGGCTCTCCTGGCACGTGCCTCCCCCTCACCCAGTAGAACTGGACCTTCACTCTCTCAGTTATTCTCTCTCTGTATTCGGAGGGATTTCACATGATCGTTCTACAGGGTCTTGTTACCCCTCATTTCTTGGAGTTTCTCGTAAATTTGGCAAATTTGACCCCTTCTTTGCCCAGTTAACCAATATGTGAAGCAAAAGTTTGACTAATTTTATTCAGAAAAGTGCAAAAATATTGATTAAAACATCAAAACATCCGTGACGTCAACTCATACTTTCATTCCATAGCTCTAGCTCTACCACAGAGCTATGAATACAGCTACAGACCCGGGATACTTGAAGTACGGTAGTCGTTTATCATGTTTATTGTTGGTTTTACGTTAACTTATAGCCATGTACATGTAGGCCATATTCTATTTGGATTCCTTTGGACAGTGATGTAACTTAAAGGGACACTAAGAGATGTGTTGGATGGAGGCAGCGCCCTCAATTATGATAAAAACTGAGATTAGTTTATTTTTATAATTGTATTACATGTATGAACTTACACCTATAAGGATTAAGAAAAATCAGCTCTCTTTGTACAAGAAAACGTCGATTCAAAAATGCTCGTCCCGCGGGACGAGCTTTTTACGTCCGACAGTATCCCCCTGCAGTACGCATGATACATAACGCGAACCATATTTGCATAGAGGGCGTTTTCATTAAATAGCGATGATATTGTTTTAATCAAGTTTTGCTGTGTTTTTGTTAGTAGAAACAACAATAATGGCAATTTTTAATGTTCATCTTGAATTCTGAAGTAAATTTTTAAACATTTAAAATTTTCAACCCCACTTAATGTCCCTTTAACCGGTGCAGCTTTGACCCACACGTAGTATGCATGTTCCGACATCTTTCATTCAACGCTTGTGTGTTATAAACGCCAACGCCTGGAGTACATGTAGGCGTGCACGTTATGTAATGCAATTGGTAGAATACATGTACTAGTAGTAAGTATCATAAGGCAAGGCGGACTTGAGTTATTTTTAGCAAATTTACTTGGCAACTAGTGATGCACGCACTCAACACTTGATTCGCAGTAGTCGCAATGTGCGGTTGCCTTAATTCTGCGCAAGTTGTTTTCACCGGCATTTGATTATTTTCACCGGCATGACGTAGGTCCGCCCCGACCTATACATGCTTACATACATCACTACAGCCAAATATAAACTTAGTAAGTACTAGGCCCTATCATGACATTGTCATCCCCTAGGGCAGGCTAGTATTAGTACAACAAATCATACTTTAAGGGATATTTCATATTTGTCATCAGTTGGTATTATTCATCATAGGGTATTTTGCATGTTTCACTATCTGTCCCCATACTATGGGAAGAAGGAAAAAAAAAACCAACGTATGGGTTTCCTGTACTAGGCTAGTAGTATAGTATTGGCATTCATTGGACTTGCATTTGCAATGTTTGCAAATTGTCATACAAATTGTTACCAAATTTTAAATTAAAACCTATTAAGCTTATTTATATTATTATTAGGGGCCTATATCAAATTGAAGCCCGATCTGTTGATTATGTATGTCAGATCTTCTTTGTCTGATTCGAATTTGAAGCCAATCTTCCCATACAATACCATTACTATTATTAAACTCCCTGATAATACAATGTACTACTTACGGTATTCATGGTTAAATATAAGTCCGCATCGCTCACATTCATAGAACGCCAACACACGCGATGATGCCAAGAAACTGGATACGAGCTGTCTTTAGAAAAGAATTACACAGTGTATACGGTTGAAACTCACACAATTTTGCGCCCAAAGATACTATCCCAGGAAGATAGCATTCTTGCTCAATACACCGGGAACATCGTCGCGGTGCTGGTAGCAATTGCATTCGTAACATCAATAAGCACGCCTACCGAGTTTGCTACTCATGCCCAACACTCACGTGATCCGTCGTTACAAGTTTTTAATAAGGACACTAGACATCTTTACAGATATGAGGGTATTCATTTGAATGATGAAGGTTTACCTGTGTTCAGGTCTCACTTAGAGTCAGCACTTTGCCTTTTCAGTGACAACCCTGATGTATTCGCATATCCTAAGGATTAGAATAAATTAAATTAAGAGCTATGATTCTTATTAGGTCCGATTCTCTTACCTCCTTTTAAAAAAGGGGAGGGGGAATAGTCAAGTCTCCCCAATGTCGCCTTGTTTGGAGAAATTTTTAAAAAGTCAGGGATTTAAATCCCAATTATTCTCTTTAATATAAGAAATATTTATAAATGGTAAAAGAAAGTTATTCAATTTATTATGAAGTCAAAAGAAATGTATTACTGCTTCATCCTATAATTGGTATTATATTAATTAGGCCAACTCATTTAGAGTTCAACTAGTTAATTACCGTGCAAAAATCAATTTTCTGAAACTATCACTTGATAAGATTTCATCGGTGGTAGGGCTGTTGGCCATTTAACCATTCCCCTCAGATTTGATTATTTTATATTTCAAATTGATGATTTACAAATTGAATAACATTGAAAGAAAGCATTGATAAATTAGGCCAAGTTTATTTAAAAGTTATAACCATCTTTAAAAATAATTGGAATTCTGTTGAGCTGTTCTCTAAGTTTATGTCCCTTAGGTATATCACTAGGACCCCCAATTATGGTTTGATAATTGTGTATTATTATCCTTTTTTGTACTCGTATCCTTTGTATGGCCAAACATTTAAAAATATTTATCAATGTAATTATTGTAGTATAAGGGCTGATGCCCCTGCTAAATTAAGTATCAACTATTCAACTTATGTAAATATAGTTGTATAATAAAATCTAATTAGTATGGAGCCTCAGGGCTATATAATCTATTTTTGTCTTTGGCTGTGTTTTCAATTCCCGCTGTCTAAGGGTAATATAGTTTGGGCTCAATAAAGCCCAAACTCTTTTAACCACCGAAGCGGTAATTGTCAATGGTCATTGTCATCTAATTGTGGGCGTCTTTGGTTACCGTTTGACCATTCACGGCTACTTCCGGTTGCCCGCGAGCAGCCCTTTGTTTGATTGTTTTGCTATGCCCATTTGGTACATTTTGTACTTCATTCGCTCTGTGTTTCCATACTATGAGGATCTGTTGTTAAATAAAACCACTCCCACCCTCCCATATTCGTCTTGTTCCGCTTTCAATCGGGATCGTTTTTTGTTTCGTTGGTTGTTTCATATTAGTTGTTTTGTTTTTGTTTTTTGTTTACAAAAAAAATAAAATATGTATATTGTACTAAAATCACGGAATATATTCATTGCCCACGCGGCTCAACCATGGGGGACCAATTGCCATATCGCCCGGTCTTAATTATTCCTTTGTACCTTGCCCACACGGCTCAACCAGGGGGGACCATTTGCCATATCGCCAGGTCTTAATTATTCCTTTGTTTCTTGCCCACGCGGCTCAGTCATGGGGGACCAATTGCCATATCGCCCGGTCTTAGTTATTCCTTTGTACCTTGCCCACGCGGCTCAACCAGGGGGGACCATTTGCCATATCGCCCGGTCTTAATTATCCCTTTGTATCTTGCCCACGCGGCTCAACCATGGGGGACCAATTGCCATATCGCCCGGTCTTAATTATTCCTTTGTATCTTGCCCACGCGGCTCAACCAGGGGGGACCAATTGCCATATCGCCCGGTCTTAATTATTCCTTTGTACCTTGCCCACGCGGCTCAACCAGGGGGGACCAATTGCCATATCGCCCGGTCTTAATTATCCCGTTATATCTTGCCCACGCGGCTCAACCATGGGGGACCATGCAATTGCCATATCGCCCGGTCTTAATTATTCCTTTGTACCTTGCCCACGCGGCTCAACCAGGGGGGACCAATTGCCATATCGCCCGGTCTTAATTATCCCTTTGTATCTTGCCCACGCGGCTCAACCAGGGGGGACCAATTGCCATATCGCCCGGTCTTAATTATTCCTTTGTATCTTGCCCACGCGGCTCAACCAGGGGGGACCAATTGCCATATCGCCCGGTCTTAATTATTCCTTTGTACCTTGCCCACGCGGCTCAACCAGGGGGGACCAATTGCCATATCGCCCGGTCTTAATTATCCCGTTATATCTTGCCCACGCGGCTCAACCATGGGGGACCAATTGCCATATCGCCCGGTCTTAATTATTCCTTTGTACCTTGCCCACGCGGCTCAACCAGGGGGACCAATTGCCATATCGCCCGGTCTTAATTATCCCTTTGTATCTTGCCCACGCGGCTCAACCAGGGGGGACCAATTGCCATATCGCCCGGTCTTAATTATTCCTTTGTATCTTGCCCACGCGGCTCAACCAGGGGGGACCAATTGCCATATCGCCCGGTCTTAATTATTCCTTTGTATCTTGCCCACGCGGCTCAACCAGGGGGGACCAATTGCCATATCGCCCGGTCTTAATTATCCTTTATTTTATATTAATTGAAGTTACCAATTGTTCTACTGCATGATGTAGTGGATGGCATATATTGTAATTTTAAGGAGAATTTTTTAAAAAGTCAGGGATTTAAATCCCAATTATTCTCTTTAATATAAGAAATATTTATAAATGGTAAAAGAAAGTTATTCAATTTATTATGAAGTCAAAAGAAATGTATTACTGCTTCATCCTATAATTGGTATTATATTAATTAGGCCAACTCATTTAGAGTTCAACTAGTTAATTACCGTGCAAAAATCAATTTTCTGAAACTATCACTTGATAAGATTTCATCGGTGGTAGGGCTGTTGGCCATTTAACCATTCCCCTCAGATTTGATTATTTTATATTTCAAATTGATGATTTACAAATTGAATAACATTGAAAGAAAGCATTGATAAATTAGGCCAAGTTTATTTAAAAGTTATAACCATCTTTAAAAATAATTGGAATTCTGTTGAGCTGTTCTCTAAGTTTATGTCCCTTAGGTATATCACTAGGACCCCCAATTATGGTTTGATAATTGTGTATTATTATCCTTTTTTGTACTCGTATCCTTTGTATGGCCAAACATTTAAAAATATTTATCAATGTAATTATTGTAGTATAAGGGCTGATGCCCCTGCTAAATTAAGTATCAACTATTCAACTTATGTAAATATAGTTGTATAATAAAATCTAATTAGTATGGAGCCTCAGGGCTATATAATCTATTTTTGTCTTTGGCTGTGTTTTCAATTCCCGCTGTCTAAGGGTAATTAACAGTTATTTAATAACAAACTATTGAATTAGTACAAACTTAAAAAATTTACTCTGTTACAGTGGAACCTTCTTAACACAAATGTACTGATAACACGAAGTGTTATTCAGGTCCCAAGCTTATAATGTTATTATAATATGACCGAATGACACAAACTTCTGTTAACACTTATTAAAATGTGAGGCCTGTGGCAACTTTGTTTGATATGGTTCCACTGTGTTGAATATATTTACATGGTAAGGATCTAGGTTTTTCACGGGTTGGTTCACAGAACCAGTAATAAAGTTATTTAAAGCAATCAAGTCTTGAATATTTTTTTTTAAATTGAGTCGTCACGGATTGGGTTGTAATTCACTTATAAGCTCAGTACTATCCATCATTTGGCCTCTGGACAGTGACGTAACTTAATAGATAGGCCTACAGCTTTTACGACCAGAATATCCTCATCAAACCTGGTGTATACAAGGCAGCATTTAAAGTACGCAAGCGCGTGTTATGTGCCGCAATTAGTAGAATATGCAGTATGATACATAAAGGGTTCAACAAAAGAAAGTATACCACTTTGTTTATGTCATTTTGAGTAACAGTCACAAATGTGACTTTCGAAAAAGAGACCAATTTTCTTTAAATGGTGCCACTCATGGTTTATCTTTGTTGTTAGGGGGCAAATTTGGTATCAAATTATGCCTAAAAGATTCATCTAAATGCCTATTTAGCCTGTTTAGTCAACAAAAAGTTGAATGTTACTCAAAATGACATAAAGAAAGTGGTATACTTTCTTTTGTTGAACCCTTTATTTAGAAAGTGTTATTCTACTAAATTTCCTGATAGAGTATTTTTAAATAGTTACTTCCAAGGAATATTTAAGTTGCCAACACATCAGAAGTATTAAAGTATCAAAAAGATTAATTATCTTCATTTAAGAAGCTTAAACACCGTATTAATTACTATTCATGAAGCAGAAACTGGCAGCACAGAAGGTTTTTTCCCATAAGGAGCCCAAATTTTGTCTAGAAAAATAAGTTTTTCCAAACTATCAAACTGTCTGCAGGCGGTTTTCTTTTAAACTGTGTATTTAAGCAGGGAGGTGTCAAATAGAAATATAGGCATCTAACTACTATGTCTCCTAATATAGTTTTAAACCTTCAACATGAAACTCACTCCAAAAATTTAAAAAAAACCTGTAATATTTCTCTCACTGTGGGCTGATTTTCATGCAACATGGTACAGTTTTATGATGAGCCCTTCTAATGGAAAATCAATTTGTTGAAGCATGGACTTATCAGACAGCGGTTCTGTTTGAGGGGTAACATACTGAACAGTAAGTAAATTAAAGTTAAAATAATATATCCACAGTATTCCGAGATTTGTGGTAGTTATAACCATGGACATTCTAATAAGTCCATGTTATAACCAAGTATATTGTGATGTTTTATACCAACAAAATACGGCCCCTGATAGCAGCTTCTGTGAATCGTCACCCCTACAACAAATTGGACAGTTCCACTCTCTTCTGGGCAGCGAGCAGTCATTACGTAAAACGAACAAACTCCGCGGTAACGACTAACGACCATGGGTTTCAATATATGTTGAGGAGTTCGATTTCTAAAAGATGTCGTCAAGTAGTATTCTTTTGTTGACGGTGGATGTTTACAATAGGTCTAACCGTTATATTTATGAGAAATGAAGCCTGCCCAGTCCTGTCTGATAAGTCCATGGTGCAAACAAACCAGCTCCCAGATTAATTTGAGCTTTTCTAAATAATGCGCACATTTTTCTAG
This sequence comes from Ophiura sarsii, assembly GCA_035610835.1. Taxonomy (NCBI): domain Eukaryota; kingdom Metazoa; phylum Echinodermata; class Ophiuroidea; order Amphilepidida; family Ophiuridae; genus Ophiura; species Ophiura sarsii. The sequence continues at coordinate 54,613,540 of CM069443.1, read as the reverse complement.
CAACACTGTTACTGTGTTGACAGTGCAAACACTTCAGTTTTTACATGGCGCGCCATAACTTAACTGTGTAGTCAATGAATGACAAATTCTCGACATGGAGGGACTCCCCTTGTAAACAAACACCTCACGTCCAATTAAATCATTATGGTCTAATTCGCCCGGCCCAGGCGCTATCCTCAACACATCTCTCGTCCAATCAAAGCCATCGACACGGGTGAATGGTATACAAGCTTCACTGTCACACTTCTCGTTCAACCAATATAACCGTATGAGAGTGTCATTTGGCTGGACCCGTTCGATAATTATACCGATTTGGACACGGTTTCCTGAACCAAGTGACTCGAAGTCATTATGAATAACGCGTACTTGAAATATCGATTTTGAATTCAGGCTATAAGAGCTAGCTATCGTGATAGCTAGCACAAAAACCGTCTCCCGTAGCGCAGCATAATTATCCAATATTTGCCCTCCGGGGTGTGTAAGGGCAGGGCTGTCAACTCTCCCGCATTAGGCGGGAGTCTCCCGCATAGACACTCTTTCTCCCGCACTCCCGCATAGCATATAAAATCTCCCGCATCAACAAAATTACCTCAATTAAAGTGTGTATCAACACCTTTATACTAGCTTCCGTCGGTACATTTGCGATTTTGGGTACATTTGCGATTTTGACCATGCAATTTTCGTGCGGATTTGAAGAAAACATCATCCCTACCCCTCAAAATGGTTCGGTATTCATCAGGAACACAAAATACTTTCAAACCTTTGTTACCAGGATTGGTCACGGGACCTACAGGTTGGTCTCTTACTACACAAACTCGTATAGAATCTTGAAAAGTGCCACTTATTTTGAAAACATCATTTTTGAGAAATGTGACTATTTTGGGAAAAGTAATAATGATATCATTTATTTCTATGGGTAGCCAATTTGTTTTGCTTTTCAAAAAATGAAAAATGAAAAATGAAAAATGAAAAATGAGTTTACCGGGCTATTTAGCTAAATAAGCATGTTTACCGGGCAGAAGGAAAGCAGTTTCACAGGGCAATTCTGGTCGATTTCTGTCCGGGAAATGGAGCTTGCCAGCCCGGGCCCCAGTCAGATCAAGCCCACTAACCCCACCCCCCCCCCCCCCCCCCCCACCCCACTCCCTACCCCTCAAATTACATCCAAATTAGCTTAAGTAGCTTATCCATTTTACTCTTCCACAATGAAACAATACATGCTGAGACTACCCGAATTGTGTTCCACAGTTACCAAAACCGGTACGAACACTTTATTCTGCTACCGACACCCCCCCCCCCGACCGGGAAGCGATTTTTTTTGTTTACTAGTAAACATTTGTATGGGCTCACAGGTAAAATCAGTTGGCTTTTTTAAAAAAAAATGTAAAACTCATTTTATTCGGTGAGTTTGCTTTATTCCGTAAAAAATCGCGACCGTGAAAGCTGGATACGCGCCTGTATGACTTTCATTTGTTGAGCATTAATTATGTTCGGATGAATGTTGTGCTACAGTATACACAAAACCTAAGCTGACCCCAGAGGTCATGGCTGCTTGCAGTTGCACCAGGGGTATGCCACTGAGCTTGCCGATCGGGTCCACTTTTAAATTGAACTTTGTCAGCATAGAATTGGTGGCGCTGTTCTACCGATAAGGCGTAATTGTAGCAAACGACGCGACGCTGGCCACGCGTCTCTCAGACGACCCAATAATGGCAACGGGAGTGCACCATTTTGAATTATTTTAAACAGTCATCCCCCGGTTAACGATAAAAATTCTTCTAATTATGATGAATTTGTCAAAATGATAAGTTTAATCATGGACTTAAGTCCATGGTTTAATATTCGCGATTACGTGTTATTCACTACGAATTCAAAATGTAGGTTTCGCGTGGCCACCGTCGTCTGTGTAAATCTACAGCGCCCCCAAACCTATGCTGACTAACAATTCCGTTAAACCTGGTTAAACATTGTTAAACGCGTTAAACGCCGGTCACGGACGCATTCCGGACGATTACCATAATTTATTCAAACTAGCGGGCATCCGCGCTTCGCGCGGACCCGCTAGAAGATTTCACGGGGAGGTAAGTAAACAAAGCGTAAGCAAATTTGATACACTATCAAGAACATGTCCTACATGTATACATAATCCAGACGGGCCCTAAATAATCCGAATATCGCAGGTGCTTTTGATAATCCAGGTATACATGTGCCTTAAAGTAGGTAGGCCTACCTTTGTCTTTCCAGATACCTATGGAGGCCTCCCATGTGACCTGAAATGCAGGTACCCGTTGGCGTTGTCCCATTATATCCAGGGACCCCATAGGCCTAAGCCCTACCCCTAATCCAGTTACCACAGGTGCCCTTAATGGCACCGGATACCACATAATCCAGGTACTGCAGTGTGCCGTTATATCGAGATACCCGGTGCCTAATTTTACTGTATCATTTAAGTAACTTGAATTAATCGCGGGCAGTAATAGTCATACCACAATATGCAGAGGTGAGTAATATCAAAGCGTTATAATTGCTTATATAAATATCAAGAGTATGTCCTTATTCAGGTACCCAGGGCAGGTACCTAAAGTGCCCTTGATATAATGTAAGTGACATGGTACCCTTAATACACCATGCGCCTAGGCCCAATGTGCTCTTAAATAATACAGATACCCATGTTCCTAATCCAAGTACTCCACGTGTTCTTAATACACCGATTGCCTATAGGCCTAGGCCCTACCCCTCACAGATGGCCTTAATAACCCAGGTACCGCATTTGCCGGCATTATACCCATACCAATGCACCCGTATTATATCCAGTTTATAATGGAAAGCGCATGTATAGGTGCCGAAGCTATAATAGCGGGTGGTTAGTCACATCAAAACGTATAAAGATGAGGGTATTGTAAAACAGCAAGAGTATGTCGTTGATACTCCATGTATCCTAGGTGCCCTTAATACTTACATTGGTACCACAGTGTCTTTAACAATCCATAAATACCATGTGCCCTTAATAAATCCATGTATGCCATGCATGTATAACACATGGTGCCCTTGATTATTCAGGTGCCACCCATGTACTTTAATAATCAAGATTGTGTATTAGTGATCCAATACAGGACCTCCATGGACTTTGAGGTTTATCTTGAATCGAATATTAAGGGCACCCGTGATAACTGTGTATGCGGCTATTAGGGCCTACGTGGATTAATAAGGACACCTGTACGATGAATGGTTATTCAGGTGTAGGAATACTTAAAATATTCAGAGTATCTGGATTGCCTTAATATCCCCTCCCCCAGTTATTACCCCCTGTCAGCTCATGTCCCTTTACTCATTTTGTACCCCAAATAATACAAAAGTTGTATTTTAATGTCAAAACTGAAAGTAACTTAAAATTAGCTTTAAAATGTCTCCCCCGATTCTTTTATTGCCCCGCCACCCCGTTTTCCTCCTTTAAAATGTTGATATGTGTGCCATCCGGGTTTTGTTTGGCCTATTTACTTAAAATACATTATTCCTCCAATAGGCATGTAGGGCCTAAACGTATGTAGTCCCTTTGTCATGTTTGTTGTGTTCTAAATAAGGCCTTCCGAGATACTACCTAATACACCCTTAAAATCCAGTTATCACAGGTGGCACACCTGCGCATAGTATATATATCCAGGTAATTTGAGACTATCTGCGTTTTATAGTGAACCTTAATCCAGATACCACTGATGCCCTTACTTATTCAGACACTCTATAATAATCATGATAATATACTACACGTTCGTTTATCCACATGCCCATGTGCCCTTATATTCAGATTATCAAGTAAGGGAAGTGCGGGGAGGAGGAGGTGGCTTTAGGGTATGATGGGGCAATACCGCACGTTCCGTTTATCCAGATACCCATGTGGCCTTAGTAAGGCCGCCTTACTATATCCATATTATCAAGTAAGGGAAGTGCGGGGAAGGGGGCTTAGACCTTAGGGTTTGATGTGACAATCCCGTAATTTACGTGCTATATAAGCCGCACGGCGAATAAGCCGTAGCACCTCAAATTAAGATTCAGACCTCATCGTATACAGTAAGCCGCACCGCTGTATAATAAGTCGCACACAGAAAATGAAAGGGGTGTGTGTGGGGGAGGGGTGTGTGTGTGGGGTGGGGGTCGACCATGATCCACCAGCCAATAGCTTCATGACCAGCCATGGGGTTACAACTGCATGAGTGACTCCATCAAATGTATTTTCCTTCAGCCACTTCAGTCACTTGTTATCCTGGATACGGTTTGCGCCTTGCTCCCAGTTTCTTTATTAAAATAAAGGTCTTGGCTTTATGATTAATGTTTTGTTTGTGTCTTGCTCTCGTTACATTTTATTGTACTGTACGGTATGCACCGCGGAGCAACCGTACGGACTGCCTGCTTTCACTGCATGCCCCGTTTACAATGTACAGTTTGCGCCATAAACGCGTACACACTTTGTCTGCGTCATTACGTGTGCGCCGAATCGCGTGCGCCATGTTAAACGCGGTCGCGCAGCAACAACAACGGTTGGTATGGTACCGCCAGTTTCTTTATCGTTAGCAAACTCCGCGTTCATCTATGTTATTACTGTGAAAGTGTCACTTTAAGATCTGCGTAAGAGTTTTTGTTTACATTTAGAAAATGTCGTAAAATATTTTAATTTGTTGGACGTATAGTCCCGTATAAATGCTTGTTACTATGCGTTCTTTAAGAATAACAAACAGCCGCATATACAGAAATGTAGCTATATCCCTGAAGAAAATATTTTGGGTGAAGACCATACCGTATGTCATCACTCATTCCGAAAACCACACTTTGTGTCCGAACAGTAACTACCCGAGTAAAAGAAATTCAACATTTCGGATTTTCATATGTGATCCTTTCTCTGCGCATGTCTGAAAACGGTAAAAAACGGGCATTGAACTATCTAATTAGCTCGTGTATTAGAGGCGCAATTACCACGCTTTTTCAGTTGAAGAGGGACGCGAGTGTAAAATTATATTGAACTATCTAATAAAGCCATGTTCCGAAAATTAGTATATAGATATGCAAAAGGGTCCGTTTTCGCTACGCACGTACGTTAGTATAGGACTTTCCTATCCCAAAATTAATAGTATCCCTGGTTGCACGGTGTCTAGACGTATGACGTAGTCTACAGAGCACTGATACTGCGTGACATTGACGATCAGTTTCATATAACATGAACTTGAACATGAATGACTAACATTCAACGGTTGAATCAATATTGGTACAACACCTTAATTTCACGGCAACTTAATTGAGAGAATTAGCATTTAGTCAACTTTTTGCGGCAATTTAGTTTCACTTAATTGTATCATCCTCCAATACATAACCATTATAAATAACATAATTGACGGCAATAATTTGGTGAATTGGTACTCCTAGCGAAATTATATTGCTAGCGAAATTAAGTTGTTTTACATTAACATTTTGTTTCCCTTCCTGTTACTGTTAATATTGCGTGATCAGCTTTGTATACGGGTGTTTTACATGCTCAATACACAATGTTAGGGGAAGAAGATCGTCATATTAATGTATCATGATTAATTCAAATCTCAGTAAGACAAAGGACTGCGTTTAAGCTACAGCTGTCATTCAGTGAAGACCAAACGTTATCAGACCTGTGTTAGTGATCGAAAGTGGGCATAATTTAATAGCATAATACTGGAGTATTTGTGATAATATCAGCATAACCAGCCTGCATTCAAAAACTGATTAAACATAACCGTCAAAATTATGGCAAACAAAACCAACAATGATGGCAAATTTCGCATGCCAGATTTGATCAGGAAGAAACGAGATGGCAAAGATGAGTTGACCAAGGACGAGATCAAATGGTTTATAGACAATGTTGTCAAGGAGACGGGAGAAATCGAAGAGGCACAAATTGGCAAGTTCTTTATCGTTGATCATCTGTTTAAATTAAATGATATCGTTGTTTAAGAGTGAGAAAGTCCGATGTGAGGGGATGGGATGTTGCAGAGGGGCGGATCCAGAAATTTGTTAGGGGGAGCCCATTATTTGAATATTTGCAAAGGTGTAACGAAAGTCTCCGCGCCGCGCTCCGCGCTAGCGCGGACAGGGGGATGTGCCCCCTCGCAAGTGGTTTTTCTCCAATTTTCGAGCCCATTTGGTGCGATTTGGTGTATACTTTTGACCAATATTTTATCAAAAAGCCACTTCTTCATTTCCAATCAATATTTTGTTTTTATCAATGCAAAAGAAAGTTGAGCATATATACTGATAGGCCTATACTGATTTAAGTAAGTATAGATGGTTGAAAAACAGGGGGGAGTCTGATGAGGGGGATATGCCCCCTCAGAATATGATTTTTTCTCTTCAATTTTTGAACCCATTTGGTGCGATTTGGTGTGTACTTTTGACCGATATTTTATTGAAAAGCCACCTCATCATTTACAATCAATATTTTGTTTTTATCAATACTTGAAAGAAGTTGAGCATAATCAGATAATTACTTATTTAAAAATGCCCCCCCCCCCGGTGACAGAAAACAGAAAACAAATCCCTTAAAAAGGGACCATTTTTCGAGCGCGTTCGTTTTGTGCAACGCATGGCCTAACCCCCCCTCCTCAAATCTTGCACCCCATGAACAAAATCCTAGCTGCCCGGCCGTACAATTGTACAATCATGTTCGGCCTCTGTGCATGTACAATCATGTTAAATTTTCCCTACGGTACTTCTTGTTGCAGCTCATTTTATTATGCAATAGAAAAGCGCGCCATTGACAATACACCACGGGGGCACTATACAGGCGAGATTATTAGAAATGTGATTTTTTTTCGGTAAAAAAAAAATCACAACATAGGGCATGGCTGTCAACTCTCCCGGCTAGACAGACACTCGTTCTCCCGCACTCCCGCCTCCTAGCATATAAAATCTCCCGCCTCAACAAAATTACCTTAATTAAAATGTTTATCAACACCTTTAGGCCCTTCACAATGAATGTTATGTTTCCTGTTGCACCTGAAAAAGATAGGGGGCGGTCACTATTCATTATTCATTATTCATTATTTTACCAGAGTCAAAACATGCGATACAACTAATACCATATTCGCATGCGTTTAATCACATACAAGTAGTTACATGGTGCTAGCACCCACATACATGACACAGAAACATGGGCAACCATCCAATCAATGGGCTATTCCAGAATATATATGCACACCCCCTATAGAGGGGTAATTTTTAAAATGCAAAATTGTTTGGATTTCCGAGCTCTATAGGTTTAAAAGTCTGGATTTCCGGTCAAATTTGGCGGAGTAAAAAGCTGGAATTCCGAACCCCTCTATAGGTATAATTTTTGCCAAATAAAATTTATCTGGATTTCCGGAGATCATTAATGCTAAAAAAGTCTGGAATTCCGAACCCCTCTATAGGTATAATTGTTGCCAAATAAAATTGATCTGGATTTTCGGAGGTCATTTATGCTAAAAAAGTCTGGAATTCCGAACCCCTCTATAGGTACAATTTTTGCCAAATACAATTTATCTGGATTTCCGGAGATCATTAATACTAAAAAAGTCTGGAATTCCGGACCCCTCTATAGGTATAATTGTTGCCAAATAAAATTGATCTGGATTTCCGGAGGTCATTAATGCTAAAAAAGTCTGGAATTCCGAACCCCTCTATAGGTACAATTTTTGCCAAATACAATTTATCTGGATTTCCGGAGATCATTAATATTAAAAAAAGTTTGAAAATCCAAATCCCTCTATAGGTCGAGTTTGTCATGTAAATGTAGCTAGAAATTGTCTGGATTTCCAATGATCACAGGAATGTAAAAAGTTTGGAATTCCAAACCCCTCTATAGGGTAAAAGGAAATCAATCAAGGAATTATTTTTTAATGCTACCAACTTTTTTCAAAAAAATCTGCTCAAAAGTACCATTTTTGACAACTGCGGACCTGTCCAGGACGAAATGTTTCACATTTTTATTTTAAACACATCTGCTCAAAAGTGTCATTTCTTAGCACTGCAGCGTTGACCAAGATGATATTTTCACTAGTTTCCAAAAAAATCTGCTAAAAAATGTCATTTTTGACAACTGCAGACCTGTCCAGGATGATATTTTCACTAGTTTCCAAAAAAATCTGCTCAAAGGTACCATTTCCAATAATTAAACAGAAGAGGTATCAGAAGATTTTCCCAATTTTTTTAAATGTATTCATTCATATTGAGTTGGGTGGTGTAGAGGTGGTTTTTTTTACTCATCAGGGGGTGATTTTTTTGTTGTTGGCCTGCATAGAGTGGGATATCTTTTCTAAAAACTTCCTACCGCCTGAAAATCTAATGGTGCGTCCCTAGGGGCGGCCCAGCTCACGGATACACGTGAGGGCCCATCGCCCGGCAGTCAGTGTCAGTGTTTAACCAGTCGGCCATCGCGCCTGACTTACCGTGGTGAAGAATTAACAAATACTTATTTATATTGTCGTTATTTTCCCATAATCATAAAACTATAATATCAGGCTAGATTATCATCAAGTATTATATATTACTGCCTATAAATTGGAATAATTTCATATCTTTATTCAAATTTAAATTCACTGGATCACCATCAGAAATTCGTAGCATGGGTTATGGCCCGGCCCCCCAACTCAACACAAAAGTTGGTAACCATGACTGTTCTTCATTTTTTCAAAGTACCCCTTTTCAAGGATTTTTCAACAATTTAACCCCTTTTTTGGCCAAAACGAGGACAAAATTGGGGTGAAAAATACCCCCTTTTGGGTTTTCAATGACTATCATTTCAAACACCCCTTTTCAAAGACACTTTATACATACAATGTACATTAATAGATACATACTTGTTGCTCCCAACAGTAACAGGCATTTATGGTCCTGTGTTATAAACTGGTGTACCCCAAATGGTGTATTTGGGTTGTTACCATGCTCTTATCAAATGATTAAATCCGTAATGTGATGTATTTTGTTTTTTCCTCTTCGTAAAATACCCCTTTTTCGAATTTCGCGGAGACTAATTCCTGAAATACCCCCTATTTTCATGATTTTGCTGTCAGCGCTGACAATTGAAAATATACCCCTTTCCGCGATTTTTAGAACAGTCATGGTTACCAACTTTTGTGTTGAGTTGGGGGCCGGGGGTTATGGTGAATCGATTTATGTTACTCCCATGTAAACAAGAAAGCATGCATTACATTCTAGTACGTCACAATACTCAAGTTTTCAAATTGAATGAGAGGCGAGTTTTGTTATCATGTATCATTTCTGGCAGATGCCTATCAATGTCTAGCTGATAGCAAAACATGTGCGAGGTTGTCCCGGGGTTGTCCTTGACATCAAGTCATGTTCAAACATTAAACTAAACAAACACATCGGGAAACACATGCCCAGAAAAACCCGACAATGGGGTGAACAACCTCAATCTAGACTTTGAGTTCAAGGCCAGTTCAATTGAGAAATTATATATGACCGTGAACTGCATGAACCGAACTGCAGAACTATTTGGTTAATGTGTCCTTTATGAAAGCCACTCAACACCCTCGTAAGGTATTCTATTCAATGATGAAATGCCCAGGTGGACCCATTTATCAAGTTGGCTTTATTTGAAATTAATCTTTCGTTCTCAACACAAGATAATAATTACCTGGAATTTTCAGGTGTTGCTACACCTTGCATCAGCAGAAAAATGACTCGAACTGACGGACTTGATGGTTGGTTGACTCTGATGTTACAAATAGCCTCCTTGACCCCTCTCTCGAACCAACGAGGATCATTATCATTACCTATTAATTGGCAAGGATTGAAGGTGTAAATACACTATCTGATTATTCAAAATTGATCTCACCCTTAAAACTCTATCAGGGGAGAAAAGCGGGTCAAATTTGAGGGGAAAAATCAGTCTCCGCATGCGCCGCGGATCGAACCCGGGCCACGTGCGTACAACTACAAGTCTGATGCTCTACCGACTGAGCTACTGTAACACGGGTGAGGTTCCAAAAACATACGGTTTTTTCACATTGACGGGGCCGCCGCGCGGTACAAGGTTGTAGCACTGTCGGGTTATGTAGGCAGTCAGGTATCGCTTTCAATGAGTGACCTTGCCGATTTCTAACCCACGCAAAGATCGATTTCAGGATGTCAACCTTGCGCTAAAACCTTACTAGATGTTTGTTTTCCTTGAATTAATTGAGGTAGGGTTAGCTGGCAGCCATGATGGCGAAGTAGGTGGATTGTTCGTAATTTTCTCTATAATATGATGCCAAATCTGACATATTTGGTCCACAAACAGTGATTTTATCGCTAATTTTAGAATTTAACAACTTTCGTGACTTTGCTTTTTGTAACTATTCACTTGACTGGACTAAAATTCGTACGATATTTTAAGAGCAATTTCCGTACTAACGGAATCTTAAGCTTTAATTTCATATCAAAAACATTGATGCCCGACTTCTTTTTTGATAAGAAAAACCGAGTTTGATTTTCACCGATTTTCGGTCAGAAAACGAAACTTACGATCCCCCGTTAGGCCTCGCCAACTTGCTTTTTAGTTTCCCGTAACACGCCCACGCTTCATTTTCATGCCCGCGTTTGAATTCATTATTGAAATTTTTGAAAAAAATACCGTTTTTGCAATGAAAACGTCCGAATTCATGCATTTTGTGTGATGAAATTGTGAAATGTTTATTCATTTTGACCAGAATAGACTTTCTGTAAAAAATAAAAATCATATTATGACATTGTGCAGAGCAGTAGGATCGATTTCGAACCCCGGACCTTCCGCTCTCAAAGCGAAACCTTTACCATCTGAGCTATCAAGCGAACCTGAATATAAACGTGAGATTTAAACAATTGATCAACAACCCATCGACGCTACGAAATGAATTTAGATCGAGACAAGATTCGAGGAGCTATATTATAAGCATTCACTTGACCGGACTAAATAATTTTATAAAATTGTAAGCATGTTTCTAGTTACAAAAGACTATGAATATTATGATACGATGGATACAATTGATGCCTGATTCTTCAGAAGTGACTTTTTTACCATGGATTTGGCTTTAGTTTCTTCAAGTTTTTCTTGAATTCGGGTTTGTGTAATTGTAATAATTTGCACCGAAAATACAACATGTCATGAAGTTCACCGATAATATTAGATAATATTATTTGCATAATATGCCTTTTTATTTTACAATTTCATGGCAAATGTGTTTGAAATGTGTGATTATAATCATGAAAAGAGCTCATTTACATCGTGCTATTACGAGGTCAACTATGACTTGCGAAGCCGTATCGCTACGGGTGAGTACTTCCGGGTCGCTTTGCTGGGTTAGAAAAGGAACGGCTTTTCGCGTGGTTGCATACTGACTGTAGGGTCCAGTTACGTTAGGGTTCTGGTCTGCTGCATTCAAGCTAGTATTCTATAAGTGAATTCATCGAAGAGCGATCTTTGGTGCTCGGATGGGCAGGGGAGATGAGCAAAAATAAGATGTGCGGTCTTCTGGCGTATATTTGCTAGTTGTCGAAGGATCCCATTTTATTCCAACCTCCGGTCGAACCTCATCTATAATGTGAATTGAAACAATTAAGCTGCCTTATGCAAAAACACAGAACACTGTTCCAATGCATATTATTCTCATCACACGCATGCACATAGCAGCTACGTCTAGTGTACCATTCAAAGAGAGACAAATATCGAACTATTTGCGCATTATCTGAAATCAAAAGGCTTTGAAATCGTCACCTGTGATTATTTCGGCCTATGAATAGAATCACAAAGCTGAAAAAGATCGAAAGTGGTGGACTTTGAACATTTACCATAATCGTCACCTGTGATTTCGGCATATGAAATTTCGTATGTATGTATGTATGAATAGAATCACAAAGCTGAAAAAGATCGAAAGTGATGGACTTTTAACATTTAGCATAATGTAGGAGGCCACATTTAATTTTTATTTGCTATCTTGTAACAACAGTAAATAATGTTTATTTTCAGGTTGGCCGGGCCTATAGTAAGATAAAATGGTTGTAAAATGATATGAAACTCCGCCGCTATCCCTATCTGTCTGCATGTTCGAATCAATCAGATTTCCTTGTTAAGTTTAGAAAGAAACAAATACGCTTACAATGATATGGTATCAATATTGATGAAAGGTACGATTTTCATTTTCAAACAAATATTATACAATTTGAACGTTGACAAACTAAATAAAGTTTATTTTCTGACGACTTGTAAAATGAAAGGTTGTCTTCATCGGGGTCTATCACTCTACATGTACCTGTTCATAGAGGCCTGTAGTACAGTTAGAGCTTTAAATTGGCACCAAATAAGACCATTAAAGATGAGATGCAGCCAGTGCTTGCCAAATTGAAAGCATTTTTTTTGGATTGAAATTAAACTGACTCTCATGGCACAACTTGGATTATGATGATAAAAGTACATTGTAGGTGGGTAACATAATTATTTTTTATTATGGCCGTTTTTCACTCTACTGATTCCATCGATATTTTCGTCAGAAAATAGCCTCCTCTCCCAGTCAATGGAACGGCTGGGTCACGTGATTGGAAGATCGGTCTCAGATGGATAGACTATAACCGTGGTTTATTTAAGGGAAAATTAAATATTTTGGTTTTCATATTCATATCATATCAAAATTGAAACATTAAACATAACATTGTACCAATTTAGTTTTTTTTTGCTTGAAGTATATGTAAGATAAAACGTTCGAAGCAGCCTGTTATCGAATTATAAAGATGCCTTGTTCAGGTCTGGTTTGCATGAGCAGACCTGAACCTGGCATCATTAGGCCAAGGCATTTTATAATCCTATGTTAACTTTTGACGTCCAGGATGCAGAATTCGCCACCCCAAAATATGCCATTGAATGCAAAGCTGTATCTGATTATCCAAAAAGTAAGGTAGATAGTTGTATCAACCAAATAAGCATTGAAGTATGATTACCAGTACTTACAAAGTTATAAAGTTCAGGTTCCCCTATTAGTCCAGGAGCCCGGAGAGTTTACTCAGCTGAAAAGGTACAAATGTTTGATGGTCTGATCAAGTTAGATGGGCGCCAAGAGTCAATATTTTGCATTACTGCCGGGGCGCATCCTGTAAGGGGGGGGGGGGGGGGGGGGGGGGACTATAAAGGTCAAAGGTCATATAGGGTCAAATTACAAAAAATGGTCAGATTATGTTGTAATGCATATTAAACTTTTCCTGAGATCTTAAGGAGCAAAGCAGTGGTGGTAAGCCTATATCCACCAGATTTTTAGTTTCCGAGATAGGCAAAATAGGTCATAGGTCAACATTTTTCTCATATTCTTTGTACACAGGGGTCAAATTCTAAAAATACTCCGATATCATGAAAATGGTTTCAAACTGCTTAGACGGATACATCAATTCGATAGTTTGCCATATCTTCAATTTAAGCAGCTAAGTTATTAGTTTCATTAGGTTACAGGTCAGCACACATTTAGCGGTATAATAGCTTCCTGACCTTAAAAGGGGCATTGAGAGATTGCCGAGAAAATTAAAAATTTCAATAGAAGTACAATGAAGTATAATGGTTGAATAATGGCGCTATAGATTGAAATTTGGTTAAAGCTAGTTATGTGGTGAGTGATGCTGCTAATTTTGATGTAATCTACATCGAAATTACCAAATCGTGAAATTTCACATGATAGACGGCGATTTAAGGTTTTAGACATGGTAGTTAGTCATTATGCCTAAGTATAACGTAGGTGCAAAAAAACTGATTTCCAGAAAAATTGAGGGAACACTTTTATACGTATCTCTCAGTGCCCCTTTAACCTAATGACATTTTAGATTTTGGCTCTAAAAATGTTAGTACAAACGGGATTCTTGGGGACTTTTAGTTTTAATATAGTGTTCCTCATATCTTTGGGGAACTATACTGAAGAAATCAGCTTATTTTCTGGGTATTGACTATATCAAATCTAAAATTTGCGCACGACCGGATGAACTCGCTCGCTCGAGGTCTCGATTCCAGAGGTTTCTTCCGATCATGAATCTATTTTGACCTTTACATAATCATGTCTTAATCTTTACACTTTCCACGAGGCTATTATATAGTTTTACCATATACAAAACAGATTTGTCAGAAACGTTTCCCAATTTTCAAGTCTATCTTAAGGATTACTGAACCAATACTAGGCATATTTGTACTTATTTAAATGCATTTCTCATGGTGATTCCAAATGGAAATGAAATCCAATAATTTTGACATTTTTAAAAAACTTTGTGACATTTAGGAAGGTCGTCTGCAGTTGCCTGCAGCGTGGAAAGTGTTAAACACCGTTTGAAAGTATATTTAGGAGGCACAATGAAACGTAACACCATTTTCTTCTGATACACAGGTGCTCTTCTAATGGCAATATACCTGAAAGGAATGTCACTCGTAGAGACGACACATCTGACGTCTGCTATGATGCACAGTGGTGAAATCCTACAGTGGCCCCAATCATGGAAGGGAAAACTAGTGGATAAACATTCTACCGGTGGTGTTGGTGATAAAATAAGTCTGGCTTTAGCTCCTGCGCTTGCAGCCTGCGGTATGAAGGTATATACAGTAACGTTATTGGTTATCATTCATTCTTTTTGGAAAGAGAAACCAATCAGTCATTTTAGCCTGGAGACATTTGTTAAAATTAAAACAGATCAGCATTTTTAGTGAAATTTGATTCCAGAAATGGATTTTCATCACATTAATATTTCGAAAGTTACAGCGCTTGATACATTTTATGTTTTTTGGTTAACAGGCCCCTTTATTTTAGGAAAGGAAATGAGTCGGAAAATCCATTTTTGGTATCGAATTTCACTTGGAGCTGTAGGTTCTCTGCCGTTTTGAAGGCGTTGGGGCTCTTCTGGCACATATTTCTATCCTTTTCTTCTCGTAATTTTTTCTTCATATTTGTATCGTCCGCTGCTTATTAAATATGCTTAAGGGGCCCTGGTGCGGGGGTCCAGGGGCAATGAAGCTCGTGGTATTTACACAGAAATGGTGCCGAATTCGACCTTAGAACCGACAAAGACTTTACTACCAGAAAGTCAACTTTTGCGACCGAGTTAGAAACTAAGCCACTGCATAGACCTTAAATTGCTTAAATAAATGACTTAAAATAATGGTTAATTTGGGTATGACACTTTTGGACAAAGAACCCGACCTACAAAAGGCCTTCGACACTGTTGACATGTCATTCTCTGCAAGAAGCTTGAAGCCATTTACCTCGGTAGAATGCTTCAAGTCTTAGGACACAAATAGTTAATGTGAACCAAGTTGACTCAAATCCACTAAATGTGACTTGTTGTGTGCCCCAGCGGAGTATCCTTGGTCCGCGAGTCTTGGTTCTTTGTTATGTGAATGACATGACCAGCGGGTTCGACTGTAAACTTTTGTTTTTCTTTACGCTGATGACAGCGCCCTTTTGGTGTACATCATATTACTAATTCAAAACTTACAGCACTAATAAATTTCATGATACTTCGGTCTCTGAACCATATACGTAATTTGCTTCAAATTGACGCTTAATTGCAATTTATGTCGTCATCAATTTGGTGTCATGTCTCAATCTCATTTTTGTTAACAATTGGCTTTCGATGAATTCAACACATTAGGTTCCCATGATATCTGGCAGAGGACTTGAACACACAGGAGGCACACTGGATAAACTGGAATCTATTCCCGGATATAATGTGTACTTTGAACAGAAGGACATGATCGACATCTTGGAGAAAGTGGGTTGCTGCATTGTCGGCCAATCGAGCAATCTTGTTCCGGCTGACAAGAAACTGTACGCCACTCGCGACGTGACGGCAACCGTTGAGAGCCATCCACTGATTGTAGGTAAGTCTGTCCCAGAGATAGATACATATACTGTACTAGTACTTCGTTCGCTGTGAGGGTAGGGACAAATTCAAAACGCATGGAAAATGGGGATGAAACTTAAGGGAGAAACAGAAAAGGGGAAATAAATGGGAGGGGAAAGACAAAAGTTAAGAGTTGGATAAAAGAGAAAAGACGGAAAATGTATATTTTGTAATTGGAAAAAAACTTCGGTACGTGAAAAAACCCCAGATAATTGTTTTCAAAAATATGTACCCCTGGTAAGTCCGTAATGCCTACTACTACAAATTATGAGATTTTATATAGTTAAGTAAGCCGAGAGGTTAGAGGTACTGAACACGGTTTAAGCTTAAAACCGTGTCTAACTAAACTCGTGTCTAAATTAAACGCGAGTTTATCTTTTAAGGCGTGGCGTCGAAATGAATCCTCAATATATTGCTGACGTACCCAATCGGAATCCCCAATGCATTGAGGATGTAAGAGAAATATTGAGGATCGGAGCCTGCATATTTCATCAATTTCACACCGTGTCTAAATTTTAAATCCTCACATTTTAGAGTTTATTAAATCATCTTTATTTAGTCAAATAACCACATAAAAAATAAAGAAGAGAACATTAAAAACCAAGACAACTGGGGCCTATACTGACCACCAGGCAAGGTGTTACAAAAAACACTATTGCACAACAATCAATATATAAAACACATTTAAAAAGGGAGGTGAGCCGGTCGTGACAGACCTGCTGCCATGAGGACCTATATAAAATTGGTAACGTTCCAATCCCGTTCGTGTCTTGATGGAAAATGGAAAAAGAAGACATCAGACTCTTTTTCGAGATGTTATTTTTGAGAGCTGTGTATTTAACGTTGTTAACAACGTTAACACGTAGTTAACACGTACTCAACTGTTTGAAACATTTCACTCAACATACTCAAGTGCCGATATAATTGGTTTGCTTCTCTATTGTGCGAGTAACAAAGCCGGTTTACCAGCGGGTCACAGGTCACTAATAGGTATATCAAATAAGGTAGGATCGTTTCAAAAAATCCTTAAAATCGTGATACGTGTCTCTATTTTAAATAGAAGTTGTCAAAAAAACATAACATTTTTGGTATCATATTAAAGACAATTTATCCAGCTACCGAATAAAAAAAGAATTAAAGCCACATGTTTAGCAACAGTGAAGTTATCAATCTAAACGTCGAGTGAGTCAAGGGTGGGACCGGTGGATGAGGAGCCGGTGGATGAGGCTCCCATAGGTTTGTACACAAAATAGCGGAAAACTAGAACTTTTGAAATTGATGCCATTTTAAAAGTATACATAGGAAAGTTTTCAAACTTCTCATATGTGTTAATAACATGTGCCTGCTACAATGAATACTAATATTGAATTGTTATCTAGACATTCTCTACTAGAATATGATGTTCAATTCAGGGAGTGTTTTAATGTAAAAAATACACAGTTTTATTCATTTTATTGATTAAACAATGGCCAAATCGCAGTCTCTCTATTTCACTTGTGTGACTCTTCGGTCCTTTTCTACCCTGGGTAGTAAAACATTCAACTAAAAAAGCTAGAAGTGTTTCTTCATAGAATTGTTCATAGATTTATGAAAAATTTGCTATTTAGACCTATTTTGGACCACCCTGTATTCAAAATAAAAGGAACTTTAACGATATTCATGTAGTTCATTTTGATAACCATTTTCTTTTAAATTAAATAGTCCATGCTAACTAAATTTCATAGAATATTAAATACAAACATTCATTTTATGCATTATTTCATCATAATTTTAGACACCCTGTACTTTTCCTGTGTACATTTTAGGCAAATGATTCTTAGCAAATTTGGTAGCACCTTCTGCGGTTGTTCTGATTTTGGTGACTATTTTCAGCTAAACCCTAATTGTACAAACTATCAAACTATTTTGTGAGGAGCAAAAACGATCAAATTGTTTATGTTCCACCCTGTAAAAATTGTACACACCCTGTATAATTTGATTCTTTTTTGCAAAAATAAAAAACCTTGAATCTTAAGCTTTCCAACAATATATAGTTTGTGGGTCATTAAGTATGTAAAATTTTAAGTTTTGTCCCGTTTAATCAGAATTGATGCATTTCTCAACATTATTAGAAGTGAAACTTTTTTTGGACCAGTTTGTGACTCTGACCAGCGTGACCTTTTTAAGTGCTTCAATTAATAATCGATACTTGCCCTCGCATTCCTAGTTGTTCGTTCAAAAGTAGCAACTTTAAGGCCGTTTCAGGACGGTTTTTTGTTAGTTCTTATGGTAACAAATGTGTAGAAATAGAATAATTAGATTTATTAGGGAAAACTAATGCATTTCGATTTGTCAACGAAGAAAACAAACGTAGATTAATAAAATTACAGCTATGTCAGTTGTATGGCAGTGTTGCCAATCACGCGGCAAAAAAGTCGGGGTATTGTGGCCTACAAACTATTACCATACTATCTTTTTAAATCTTTGAGATTTATTTTCTTGAAAGTAAAAGAGAAGGGAGTGATTTTGTATTTTATTAATTAATTAATTTATTTATGTACAAAAGGGAAGATTACATAAGCTTTATAGATAAAATCAGACCCATGTAGTTGTAAATGAACCAATTCCACGCATAGGTAACATACATGTACATATCGGCTACTTTTCTCGACTAAAAATATGTAAACAATCCATGAACATAATTATATTTACTTAAGTCTTCACGGTTTATTTTCTGATAGTCCAGTCACACAAATAAATCCAAATGTAATACAGAAACACAGGTAAAAATCAATAAAAAGTAAATACGTTACTGTTGTACAATCAGGCCGAAAAGTAGTAAATATTTAGTTAAAAAAAAGACAATTTTGAACTTTGACCTCTAATTTCACAAAGACGATGGTATTTATACAATTTTGTTTTGTATTTCCTAAATTGCAAATGAGTTTTTAATAAAATATCCAAATATGAAGACAATTGGTTGTATATTAGCCTTCCGTGGCCATTTTAATCAGGCAAAATTTCAGACTTTTCAAAGAAATTGCTAATACAGAATGATGTGTTTTAGCACGCTAAATAACCTTAGAATCTCCTGACGTTAATGTTTGAATTTAAGTTAAACTATAGCATTTACTTAATAATAATAATATAATAATAATAAAAACGCATTTTATAGCGCCTTCCATCAATAAATTGACCCCAAGGCGCTTTACACCATGATAAAAACACAAGCAAATTGACCAAAGTATACAGTCTTAAAAATTGTGGATACACAACATACACAACATTATATTATTACATACATTGGAAAGTATCATGAGCACCAATAATAACATGAGATGATACAATATAATGTAAATATACAATCATAAAATAAAATAAAACACAATTTTAAAAGCAATAACATACACAACATAATATTAATACATATTACACAGGAAAGTATCTTGAGCACCAACAATAATATGAAATGAGATGCAAGATACACAAGAAGTAAAACGATCGAACGTGCATGCAAGTGAGTAATTACAGCCTCCAATTGTCAATGTCCTCGATCTGAAACAAGTGCGTTTTAAGATGACTTTTGAATTGAGTAATGGTCTTTGCCTCACGAATTCGAAGAGGAAGCCGATTCCACAACATCGGGGCACTAGTTGAAAAAGCGCGAAAACCATGTGACACTGTTGAGTACCGCGGAACCTTGAGTAGACATTGAGAAGCAGATCGAAGACCACTGTGCCCGGGCACATGCCGGTGTAGAAGTTCAGATAAGTACACTCACAGGTGCACTGCCGTCAAGTGCTTTGTATGTCAGTAGTAAGACTTTAAACACGATCCGGTGCTTCACAGGGAGCCAATGCATGGACTCCAGAGCAGGACTTATGTCATACTTCTTCGTGAGCGTCACAAGTCTGGCAGCCATGTTTTGAATTCGCTGCAGTTTTGCTATCTGAGAATCAGGATGTCCAAATAAGATGCTGTTACAACTGTCTATGCGGGATGTTATGAAGGCATGCACGAGTTTTTCGGTTACTTTCTTATCTAAGTAGTGACGAATTTGCCCTAACTTGCGAATGGCAATCATGGCAGCATGACATACATTATTAATGTGATGGTTCAATTGCAGACCGCCATCGATCACAACACCAAGATTCCTGGCTTCGAAAACAGTCTTGATTTGCGAGGAACCGACAGATACATGCTTAACTTTAAAGTTGAATATTAGGTCAAATTTAAATAGCCAATTATTATTAAATTTCTAAAATAATTCAATTTATAGGCGTGCAAAGATCTTCACCTTGCCGAAAAGTAGTAATTATTTAGTAAAAGACAATATTGAACTTTGACTTCTCATTCCACAAACACGATGTTATATATACAATTATATTTTGTGTTTCCTAAAATGCATGTGTGTCTTTAATAAAATCTCCAAATGTGAAGTAAATTGGTTGTTTATTACGCCTTCCGTGGCCATTTTAGTCAGGCAATGTTTCAGACTTTTCAAAGAAATATACAGAACCCGGAAGAGAGTCCTATTTTGTTATACACCCTGTATTTTACAAATGATAACTCTAACATCGATCAACATTGGTTCTATTAGTGGAATCTGATTACTAACTCTTCTGATTACTAACTCTTAGAGTTTAAACGGGTGTGGGGGTAGTTCCACAAATCCGTTTGATTGACACGGATGCTTTTAGGGGATATTGAGTAGGGACATGACCAATTGTTCAATTTCAATTTTCAATTCAAGGTTTAATAAACATATCATTATCGCAGCAAAATGCTGAATTACAACAATATTTACAATATGTAATATATAGAAAAATAGAAACAATATATTCATAGAAATAACTAAGCATGCAAAACACAACAACCCACCCCCTATTGGAAACAGAACTATAATGTATGATTTAAGAGTTTGACCATGTATGGAATTGAGCTACGAGCGTAACGCAGGGTACGTGTTTTAGGAACAGTTATTTTGTGAGCACTACGGAGAGTCATATTATGCACTTGTTCATCTCTAGATTTTGGTAACCAACCACGGAATTCATTAGATTTTAAAAGGGATTTAGCAAAGTTTAAACAAAGTTGGTCTCTACGGTTCCTGAGTTCCGGAATAGCACATGTTATTAAGGCATCCTGATAGCCTATGTAGTTAAAACCTAAGATGATTCTACACGCCCTCTTCTGAATACGCTCCAAATCATAGTGGAGATTTTCTGTCAGACCAGGATGCCATACTGGTAGAGCATACTCAAGAAGGGGGCGAACAAAACCAACATAGATTGTTACCAGGTCTTTAACACTTAGCCCATGCCGTTTTAGGATGTTAAGCATAAATAGCCGTCCACTTGCACGTTTCGTAATGTCACCAATGTGGGTGTTCCATTTCAGATCTTTAGCAATTTTTATGCCCAGAATCTTCACCGTGTCAGTGCAATGAAGGTTTTGATCATACAAACGGAGGGGGGTAAGTATCGGTGGATCCATCGCAAAGGTGACATCCATAAACATGCATTTGGTCGGGTTTAAATTCATATGATTTTCTCTGTAGCCCATTGTTCAAATTTATCCAAATCATGTTGGATGGTGGAAATTTGTTTTCCAAACACATTTTCTACAATAGTTAAATCATCAACATATTTCAAAGCGAGTTTATTTGGCTCCTCCACTCTGGCAGCATCATTAGCTAAGGCCATAAAGATTGTTGGACCATTCAACGTGCCCTGTGGGACCCCACCTGAGAGTTCACTCCAATCAGACAAAGTGTTATGGTATCTGACACACTGGACTCTGTTAGATAAGAAACTACATATCCAGGGTATGACCCCTGGTCTGGCTCCCATTTTGAGCAGCTTGGGGATCGCTATATTATGGTCTACCCTGTCAAAAGCCTTGCTGAAGTCCGTTATTATTATACGAGATATTGACTTTGGTTTGTCAGCATGTTTTAAGATGTTATCAACAAGCTTTACTAAATAGTGTGAGGTAGACCTTCCTTTGCGATTCCCAAACTGCCCATCATCTATCACAGAATCAATGTCATTAATCAACCAGTCTGTGATGAATGATTCAGCAACCTTTGCAAAATGATCTGTCAATGAAACAGGTCTAAGTTGATTCCATGTAGGTGGGCTAGACTTGGGAATGGGGACCACAATTGCACGCCTCCATTGTGGAGGAACCAAACCTTCTTGAAAGGATGCATTCAAGATATCTGTCAGAGGTTTACTGAGCTCATAAGGGAATTCCCTGATTAATTTTGAGGGTATGCCATCTGGACCCCCTGCCTTTTTCCTCCCAATTTTACCAAGTTTGGCACAAACAACCCAAGGATAGATTTCCGGAAGACTTTCTGGTGCTGGTAGATAGGCAGGCAGAACTGAAATATCAAGAGCTTTAATATCTTTACCAATCGAGATAAAATGATCATTTATACTATTAGCCACGTCCGTGGTATTTGATGGATTAGTACCGGGTGGGGGTTTTATAATAGGTTGGGATTTATTGTTTGTTGTCATCACTCGTATCTGACGATACCATTCGGCTGGGTTAGAGTTTTTATGCCTTTCCACTCTGTTTTTGTAGTAATTTCGCTTATCAGTGGTGATCGAACGCTGAACCTTATTTCTGTAAAACTTCCAAATGAGAGGTTTAGAATGATTGAAAACTTTTTGTCGTTTCTGAATCAGATCTTTTGTTTTCGCCGATATCCAAGGTTTATCTGAAACATGCTGACTAACCTGGCATACCGGAAAATACAAGTTCATATGGTCGTGGATCGTTTCATAAAAGGCATTAGTTTTTTCAACAACACTGTTTGGTTTAAAGACTTCTTGCCAATCATGGTTAGCAATCCATGACCCAAATTCGCGCAATCCCGAATCTTTGATAGGACGCACGTTGCGCTTGTTAGTTTTATAAGAAGCTTTTTTGGCAGCGTTTTTTGGTTGCCAACTTACTGTTGAATGATCACTCGTACCAATTGGTGAGCTTATGGTGGGAGTAGAGTAGTAGTCAGACATATTTGTAATGATTTTGTCTAATATCGCATTACCCCTTGTTGGTTTGTTTACAACTTGTTTGAATTTATTATTTTTGCAGAATGAGGAAATATCAAGTCTATTTAGATCTCCCATAATACATATACCAGCGTTGGAATGCTTGGTTCGTAGCAAATCTAAGGTATCTTGAATATGGTTCAGCATGAGAGTCTCCTCACATTTAGGGTTTGGGAAATAGGCAGCACCAATGATTAAGGAGGACACTGATCTTGGTAGTCTTTTGGGGCGTATTTGAACCCATAGGATCTCCAAATTTGTAGGAATGTCCACATTTATAAGGCTGCATTGGATATTCTGGTTTATGTACAACGCTACTCCTCCACCACTACGAACAAGTCGGGGTTTTGAAAACAGTGTGTAACCATCCAAATCAAAATAGTCAGTAGATCTCTCACCTCTAAACCAAGATTCTGATATGGCACAAATATCAAATTTGTTATGAAAAACAACTGCACGGAATTCGTCTATTTTGTGGTTTAAAGAACGGGGGTTGCATACATACATAGATGGGAAATCATAAGACTTAACATGAGAGGTATTACAAGAAATGGTGTTAGGGTTTCCCCTGTTAACACTATGAGTTTGGTATTTATAATTGTTGTGACAACGATTGGTAACTCGAACAGGGATCTGAAGCTGATTAGAGTTGTCAAGGTTCTGGGCTTGCTGCAATCGTTGTTTAACATGCACTCCAGCACGACATCCTCTGCGAGTTGGCATACGACGGTTCAGATTCAAAGTTTTAATTGTGGTCCATGTTTGGTGTAATGTAGCATTGTAGTTGTCCATAAATTGTCTCCTTTTGTGTTCCTCCCTCTCCCACTCTCTTCACAGTATTTCAGA
This sequence comes from Ophiura sarsii, assembly GCA_035610835.1. Lineage (NCBI taxonomy): Eukaryota > Metazoa > Echinodermata > Ophiuroidea > Amphilepidida > Ophiuridae > Ophiura > Ophiura sarsii. The sequence goes on along the minus strand of CM069443.1, from coordinate 54,589,754 downwards.
TTGTATTATCACATACTTTGCACACTTTGGGTAGAATTTGATAAAACATTTACCTTCTTGTTACATTGAACCGCGAAACAAAAGAACTGCAAAACTCAAGAATCGCGAAATGCAAAACCGCGAAATTCTTGGTATGTTAATAATAATTGGTTACGTGTTGAAGCCTTATTGATAATTGTCTTCTAACAAAATGGGACTAAACTTTAAAGTTCAGTGGTGACAATTTAGCAATCGGACACCCCCTCCCTTCCACGGGATGTAGAAGTCAAGGTGTATTGGTTAAGCGCACTTCCCTTATGGGTTAATACAATGGGTTGATAGGATTTGATTGAAAAAAAACACCATTGCATTACAGGCGTCAGAGAGTCCATGATCAATTTGTGGATTTGCTATTCAATGCTGCACGAATGTTGGAGGTACCACCTCAAACCACTTAAAAATGACCAGGATTATCACACAGAGTAGAGAATGGCCCCTGCCAGACAAATTATCTGCTGCAAAGGACCCAGCAGACACTTCCAAATATGACCCCATGCCCAAATCTTACAATTAACCTCGACTAAATATTTAATATACCACTTGAAACTCACTTGAAGTAATTATTTCCATCCTATAGAGTACATAATTGTCCCTGCCAGACACATTTTCTGCTGTTTAGGGCTTACCAGACACCACTAACAAGCCCCCTCCCCATGTTCAGTGGCATAACTAGGGTCTCCAATTTGTGAGGCATCAGGGTGGGGGCGGGGAGAATAACAGATTACCTTTTACATAGCATTTGTCATTTTCTTTTGGGGCATCAGAGTTGGGGGGGGGGGGGGGGGGGAAGGGGGAATGCCCCCTCTAGTTACACCGCTGTCCAACTTTGAGCTAAATCAAATATTGGAGGTACCACCTCAAAACACTTAAAATGACCAGTTTCATCAAACAGAGTATGAAATGGCTCTGCCAGACAAATAATTTGCTGCAAATTGCCTGCCAGATACCCCAAATATATAGCCCCGAACATAATGTTATATCAATATATATATATGCATCAATTCATTTTTAAAAAAGCTCCCTGAGATCTTCGCAATCGGAGGATCTCTACAATGGCGGTCTGTGGACAGTCAATAAATAGTGGGAGAAATGTGTGACTTTGCACAGTGACTATGTAAAGAAGTCTTAAGGATCACATATCAAAATGAAGTTTCTGGCTCCTTCACTTCTGGGTGATTTCAAAAACTTGTTGATACCCCCTCGTATTACGCCTTATGCAGCCAGTTTAGTCAGGCAATGTTTCAGACTTTTCAAAACAACAACAACCCAAAATATAAAGTTTATTAGGACAAATTCAAATAGCTAACACTTCGAGGATACGATTCATAGTATTACATTTGTTAAAACAATTCCATTTTTGACGGTAATCAATAACGTTTTGCCAGTTCGGGATGACCTCTCGACAACAAGTGTCTGACTTGTCAAGTGGCTATTACATTGGCCACTTAATTTCGTATCAGCAATATTGGGGATCTTAAATGTTGCTTGCGCTTTCGAATATTGTCTGATTGTGTTTGTCAAATCTACAAAATTGAGGATCCCTCCAAGAAATATTGGGGAAGTGAATTTGAGGATGTGATGGGGTACGTCAGCAATAAATTGAGGATCCGTTTCGACGCCACGCCTAAATGATGTGTTTAACAAAACCCGATTTCAAAGTCAACAAATCTCATCCTTAGGGTGGTCGTTCATTGTATAAGGGTATTCAATTTCGTGTGGCCCAAATGGGTTACAATAGATATCGACCGAATTCCTCAAATGCACTTGCATTTTTTATGACTACACGATCTGCACGTCACATTACACCCGGCACGGTTGAATAATCATTCAAGGCGTACAATTGGTGCAGTAGTTTAGTTAAACGCACTCTACCCCATACCTATGTTTCAAGCTTTTCAGTGAGTTAGACGCGTGTTTAAGTTCAACATTTTTTCTAGACTTGGGTTTAGTTATACGATGTGTTTAAAGTCCAAGTTAAACACATGTTTAGCTTATACGTACGACGGTACGAGCATACGGCCCTATTTAAGTGTTAACCCTCAAGTACTTCTGAAATTCAACAACTGACTACATATTTTGGTTGGAACAAGAGTTTTGCACCCAATATATTGAGATGGAGTATATTGACAGTCTATGAGATGAATATCGCCTAAAAGTATGTCTATACCCACACCGATGAATCAAAACCTTATCTCTGGTAGTCTTATGATGACGATGTACAAATAGACCTTAACACTTTCCACGCGGCAGGCTCACAATATGTTCAAAAATGTCAAAATTATTGAATTTCATTACCATATTTGGAATCACCATTAGCATAGCATTGACATAATTCAATTCAATAACTACACATGCGGCCTAGTATTGGTTCATTAATCCTTGAGATAGACTTTGAAAATTCGGAATGGTTTCTGAAAAATCTGTTTTGTATGGTAAAACTAATAGCAGCGTGGAAAGTGTTAAAAGTATGTGAGCGTCATTTTATACTGTTTCTTCTGTGAAATTTAAAAAATAAAACTGTATTATTATGTACAGCAGGTTTCCAAACAGTACAATGACATGTGCATCATATGTACATCACATACTCATCACATGTGATTAAAATATACATCAAAGGTATATCACACAATCACAATACATCACCCGCTATAAATAGTTTTTTTACCAGATTCCGTCATATGTTTAAACATGTTAAAGCAATCTGCTGAACATGCTGAAAGCGCAAAAGGCTCTCATTATTGAACATTTTAGTTTGGAAGAGCTATATAGGTGTATGAACAGAAGATTCGCGTACTGAACAATCAGTATTTTATATCACTTAACATTTACACCTTAACACACATCATACGTAGGGCCTACAGCAAGGTATATCACTTGTAGCCTACATGCATGAATATCAGTGTTTGGTTCCAGCATTCTAGGGAAGCCGTTAAATGCAGCTATATAAGATATGGACAGCAGAACAATCACCATCACATCACATGTATATCATATGTACATCAAATGTATATATCACACTGGATATCGTATGTAGCCAGTAATCCCACATGTTCAACATTCTCACAGGTTCCATCATATCAAAGAAAGCCGCGGAAAGCATAGACGCTCTTATACTGGATGTGAAATGTGGGAAAGCTGCATTCATGCAGACAGAGGAAGAAGGCCGAGAGTTAGCGAAAAAAATGGTAATTACAAACTCTTTTTATACGATGCCGTACTTAAGCCGATGGTCAATCTTTGGACGGACGAACGTTGTTGATGTCAGATCGATCGTCGAAATTGGGTAACATTACAGTATCTGAACTCACTTATCACCGATAGATTTTGTAATTGTATGAATTAGTATCGATCGAGGTTTATTATTCAACCAATGCTCGTCAGCTAAGTATGCAATGACTTAAGACATTGTTTGACCTTCAAATACATATGTTGTTCTAAACATTGGAGTCACGCCACATAAATGACCACAGTAACTCATAGGTTAGGGAGCAGTTCCATTTATACGCGATAAATTTATCGCGACTGTATCGGGGCCTGATATGTTTTGGACCCGATGTTTTTCAAGTTGATTCGCGATAAAATAGTCATCAGGCCCCGACAAAATAGACATCGGGGCCCGATACGAGGCCTCTGCCATACCCTGGGGTATGTTTAGCAAATAGAGCGGGACATTGTTTAGCAAATACACGAGGATAATACAATTTACGTTAAACATCCATAATCAATATCATTATCTCTAAAAACATGAAATGCTGAATTTGTACCTTACAACTAGAATAAATAGCCCGAAGCTCTATTTACATACCGACCACTTATCTTTCGTTATATTTAAACAAGCGGTAATACGCTACTCGATAAATAATCCTTTGCTTCTCGCAACTGTACGCGATAAAAATCTCATCGGGGCCTGATAAAAAACTCATCGGGGCCCGGAACATTCTCGCAATTTTTATCGCGTACAAATGGAACTGCTCCCTTATACATTAGGCTCGAATCTTCTAACCGCCGACGAATGAACACTAAGCCAATACCCTAAACCATGATTGTCAATTATAGACACCGGGTTTTGCGTAGTTAATCAGTCGCTCGGAGGAATGCCGAAAACCTCCAACCGTTATAGCAATGAGCTCATAGATTGTTTGCCCTATAATTTTATGCCCTATTTTGCACTGTAAGTTCGTCAAATGTTGCTTATTGTTTTCGGTTCCAAGTTCCGTCCAAAAACCACAAACACACCTAAAACCACGAGATCAGGTTAAGGGAACTTTAACAATAAACCGTGACAGTCGTGTGCGTTCCGATGGATTCGAACCAATAAACTTTATTCATTTGTACTATACTAATCATTACATTTTACATGTTAAAGCAACAAGAATTTGGTATGATGTTTTCGGTCAGATATTTGTATAGGTTTGTTAATAGTGTTAGTTGGTCATTGTTTTCCTAGTGCTGGCGTCGTTATGCAATGCTTAATCTTGCTCCTCATCTTAGGTAAATGCTGGTGTTGGTCTCGGAATCAAGACGATGGCATTATTGACAAAAATGGATAATCCAATTGGCAACACAATCGGTAATTCACTAGAGGTTGCCGAATGCTTGCAATGTCTTCATGGACATGGACCTGAAGATCTCTCGGAACTCGTCTGTCAACTAGGTAAGAACACAATCGGTAATTCACTAGAGGTTGCCGAATGCTTGCAATGTCTTTATAGACAGGGACCTGAAGATATCTTGGAACTCGTATGTCAACTAGGTAAGGGACTGTTCATTATTAACTCAACTAGGTAGGGACTGTTCATTAGTTACAAGGGTGGGGCGGCGTTGGGGGGGGGGGGGGGGGGGGGACGGGACCAAATAGCGCGATGTCTTCGTGCAACTTCACAACTTTAGAAAACCGTATAACCCCTCAGAGGCTTCAAAAAATCGTATGTGGAGGGGGGGGGGGTTAGTTGGAGGAACGTATTGGCCTTTCTTTGTAACATTGACAATTATACAAAATGTCTCATAAAAGAACCCACCCGCATCTTTAGGGGCTCGTTACTTCCTAGGTAACTGTCGGACTAGACCAATTCAAACGAATAAAGAAAGTCAAATTAGTTGGCTATAACTTGACGAAAATCGGTTTCGGTTCAGTAACGACGGAGACATGAGCTATTATGTACAAGTAGTCAAAGAATAATCCATCCATTGAACGGCTATTTTCAGAGCTACCAATTATTTCACAAGTAGGAAAGGGCACATACTCTCAAATCATCGGGCAAGGGGCAGCCCAAATGATGATAACAAGAGAAGTGGCAATCTGTATGTTTTGTTTAATATTATAATAATTTGGTCCTGAAGAAGTTAGAGCTAATCCTGACGAAAGCTTGACAGATTAAAACTTGTCCGACGGCGAACCCGTTAAACTTTTAACTTCTTCCATCCAAGTGTGCTCATATTGAGTGATAACATTCATTAACTTGTTTTACTTGTTATATATTTTTCTTTTAAACTAAATAATATACCAGCTATTAACAAACTTAATATAATATAATATTTAACATAATATTGCACATTAAAGTTGTCAAGGTTATTTTCATCACATTTTAAACATGATATTAGTAAATATTGACGTTTATTATCACTTATTTGCACGATACGTTCAATCTGATTATCAGAAATTGAAAACAAAACGATAGTTAGTCGGATCATGGACTTTAAGTCTATGGTCTGAACTAAACATGGTTAGTTATTGACAAGTTCAAGATAACCAATATTATTGCGCATAACAATTATCATGATTATCAAGGTTTTTATCTTCACATTTTCAACTTGATAAAAATAAAGGCTGATATCATCATACCAATTATGCACAAAGCTAAATTTATTAACGCAATTGAAAACAAAATTAACGTTAATTTAAAAGAGTAGTGGTAAATCTCTCTCCTTACGATGAGTTGTATTGTTTTTGCGGAGTAATTCTGTTATACCCTTCACAGAGGTATTCATAGTGCATGATTTTTAAGAACGACGCATACTACCGATGTAGGTGTGTAGGGTATAACAGAATTATGCCCTATTACTCAGTACTCTTATAACATGCAGAAATGCATTGTTCAATATTGAATTTCACCACTTAACTACCGAGATATGATCAATTCAGTAACAAGAGTGGAAATCTCACTTTGGCCACTTTTGAACAAGAAAATGACTTTCAACTGAAACCCCCCCCGGCCTTTGTGATTCCAATGATGATTATAGGATATGTCAATGTATTGTTTGAAATAACGTCTAAAATTCAAATAATTTATGGTATTTCAATTTCATAGATAATATGGATGAAAATATGTTGTTCTGTTCAAATCAACTAACTATTAGTATTATTATTGATTTGATTGATTATGTTCAATGACAAATGAATGACGATTCCAATAAAAGAGCTCTCACAATCATGAAAAGTGGCCAAAGCTGAATTTGAACTAGTCACTTCTCTGTCACAATCGAACAACATCCTCTGATACTTCGTCGTGCTAAAAACCGCTCCGATCCGAGAACCGCCTCAAACACGTATTCTGTGTGTAATCTAACTGTCACACACAATCGAACAACATCCTCTGATACTTCGCCGTGCCAAAAACCGCTCTCATCCGAGAACCGCCCCAGTGAGATTAGAGGATAGGGAGCCAGACGACGGTGGACACGAACGGCCGTTAATTTTGAACTTCCGTTGGTTTCAATGTAACAATGGATTTTGATTATATGACCCCATAAAATTCATAACACGTTGGAACTAAATGATTTCATCCTAAAACCACTGTGGGTGGCTAATCATCCGCAGTGTCAGTATCATTTTTATAATATAAACCGTTGTTAAGCGTTCGTGCTATTCACTTGATCACGTAACCTAGTTCGCATATTTTAACCTGAATATTCGTGAATACGCCCGTGTCCAGCGTCGTCTGTAGGGAGCGGTCACATTGAGTGAGCCCTCTATCGGTCCACAGGGTCGCAGGCCAGAGAGTGTTGTTGATAGAGTGACAAGGAAAAGGAAAAAGGTATACAGAGAAGTCTAAATTTGAACATACCCGAGTAGATTTGCCATAATTTGATAACGAAAGCTCCAAAATGGATAGAAAAAATGTCTAATGGCACATAAAAGATTGCTGAACATGGTTATTAGTATTTCGCGAACAAGTTTTATTTTTTTATGGCCAAAAAAAAAAAAAAAAATTCACATGGGTCACTTTTTGACACAGCATGTAGTTGTATCAGTCTCAGATGAAGGCAAATAGTAATAAAAGCACGAGTGGTTTTCAAGCATTGTGGATACGTACGTAAAAAAAGAATACAATAATAAAAGGTATTGTTTTAGACCGTAACCCGTGTTATATTGTTTGACATAATCTCGGGCGGTAGTATTATTTTAAGTGGAATGCGGCGTTGTTGTTTCACGCCAAAAAACCACACAAACTTCAATCGAACGCATTTATGTCAGACAATAATTATAACACGGGTACGGTCTGAAAACAATACCTATATTCTCATTCTTAAACAGTCATACTTTAGACATTTATTTTATCAAAATTGTAACTTTACTACTTTTAGTAATTGCCCACATTTGTCAACATTTACCCCTGTTTAGCATCGAAACCCAAAAACATGTCATATAATCCCTTGCGGTGAGTACGGCGGTAATACGTCGCATAAACACGCAGGAAAAGCCCAGTAGAGCGCACTGCAGAAATGCGAGTTACGGAAGAAAATTATAGTTAGCACACAATGCGCGAGAGTGGTCACGCTTTTCAGGCCCGTAAGACACTTTTTTCAAAGGGGGGGGGGGGGGGGGGGCGTTTTCAACCCAAAAAAATTGTGAGTCAAATATGCGCGAGTAGCGCGCGAAAATTTTCGAATTTGCACCTATTTTTTGCACGATCGAGGTACATTTTGGCTCTAAACAAGCTAAACAAGCAAATGCGCGCGTAGCGCGCGAATTTTTTTCATCTGTGTACACATTTTCCTGGGAAGATTTTCAATGGGGGGGCGATCGCCACCATCGCCCCCCCCCCCATCTTACGGGCCTGCTTTTATGATGACATTTATCAAGCGCTGTAACTTTTAAACTAATAACGTGATGTACATAAAAGTATACATTTTTGTAAATGAGATGAGTCAGAGTCCGTCGTCTCATAAAAATGTCGCCGCCTTTCTCTGAGAACCAATGGGAATTGCCTAAACATTCTTAGCTGTTTAAGATTGTATTGCATGCGCAACTGAACGCTTTGTATCTCACTTGAAAGGCCAATAGCATATATAATATTTAAATATGCTAAATATAACAGTGCTACTGTTTCTATTTATTTTAATTTTGTTAATACCACCAATGATTTTTTGTGTGTATTCATTAGGAGGACATCTTTTGTCATTGACTGATAGTAAATTATCTTTCAAAGAAGGTGAGGCAAAAATACGCACTGCCCTCAACGACGGCTCAGCAATGCTGAAGTTCCAGGAACTCTTGGTGGCTCAAGGTGTCGAATCAACTCTGGCTCAAAACCTGTGTGATGATGACATGCAAGATATTGACAATGTGTGGCGCTATAATTTAAGAAAGGCGGAGCATGTGACCGATATCAAAATCAAGAAAGATGGTGGTAAGCTGTGACGATTGAAATCAGTTCAAATTTGTCATTTTCACAACAAATGTGTCAACATATTATGAATTTTTTCTTAAAAATCGAAGTGGGACATTTTGTTATATTATCCCATCACACTGAAAAAAACATAATGGCTATAAGATCAAGAGTTTTGACACTTTTTGTTTTTCGGAATCGTTTTTTCTTCTTCCAGGTTATGTTGAATCAATCGACGCCAAGGAGTTGGCAGTTGCAACTCTGTTGTTAGGAGGAGGCAGGACTAAGGCGGGTGACGAGATTGACCACAGTGTTGGGGTTCGACTCTTTGTGTGTCATGGTTCCGCCGTGAAAAAGGGTAAGGGTTTCATTATTGACTGTCCTTTTTGCTGCCATGTGTGTTGTTGTATTACCAAAGTGACTTTTTAACAATTTAACACAGTCTAGAAGACGGCCAATGTAGGTTTGGTTTGATGTACGGTACTCTATATGCAACGGCTGTCAAGTCTTAATTAAATCATGACATAAATTGCCCGCTTAGAAGCGCTATTGATTCGCTCTGGTAAACCTATTGTTATCAAAACTACGAGAGGATTACCCAGTGCATATATTTAAATTCGGGGCTAACTGCATGGGAAGGTTCCATTATGTTGCAAATTACACCTACGCTCATGCCTTTAAACTACTCAAAACAGCCGGTTGCACATTAGAATTATGTCATATATTATAGCAACCAGCTTGGATGGACTAGGCGAATATTTAAATTTGTTGACGGTTTTTAGGGCATCAATTTATAGCGCTGCTAAGCGGGCCTTGTAACCTAATGCACATGCAGAGAATGCGATGCAAAATGTAAAATAATATGTAAAAATACACACAATGTGTAGAGATTAAACTCCAATGATAGATTCCCAAAGATTGTTCACAGAAATAGTGTTATTTTTACAGGATTATTGAGAGGTAAAACATTTACCTAAAATAAATGTATTTTTTTTCTGTGTAGTGATACACAATGTGTACAAGATAATATATAATAGGGTAATAATTGCATTGGCCATCTTGCCTTATGATTTATAACACAGTAGGTGAGTCGATCCAACAGAGATGGAGTAATATAGGTCTTCATTAAGTTCTACTCAAATATATACCAATTTCCCTTGAAATACCTACCTCAGGTATTCACCTGGTATCCGTTAGATTCGAGTACTCCCAAATGTCGCCTGAATGTAAATCATCCCTCAGATTAGGTAGTACAAGATTTGAAATACTTTTTTATATTTATTCTTCAAAATTCAATATTTGACTCCATAAGTGTAAAGTATTTTGTCAACAACTTAGTCTACGTCATAGTCCCTTTCCGTGTCACTCAATGAACACCACTCTATGGCTGGCCCGGGAAGCCTACCGATAGAGGGCTCCCATCAGACAGGCTGCCATCTACATGACCTATTTTGGTTGGTTCTCGATTGGGAAGAGGGTTTTTGGCACGGCGAAGTGAGCTATAGTGCTCACTTTAGGTCAGAGTGTGTTGTTCGATAGAGTGTCAGGGAAAAGAAACAGGGTGTACGAAGTGGACTATACCTATACCATACCTATACTATAATACCTATACTATACCTATACTACTATCATAGGTATAGTCTGGGGAGCAAGTGTACCAGTATCGCCCGATACTGAAAAATAAAAACATTCAACTATCGCTCGATAATGGAACACAATTTGGTGTTCCAATATCGACCGATACTGGAACAGTAAAATCGTACCCAGTATTGAGCGATACTGGCAACTTTTATGTTCCTGTATTGAACGATACTGGTATACCAGTATCTGGGACCTAAAGTAGGCCTACACTTTTTACAACATGTCATATATTGATAAGCTTCCTCTCTCTTTTTTTAATATTTTAGGCGACACTTGGATCCGCGTGTACCACCAAGAAGAAGTACTCTCCGACGCCATGATATCATCTCTTCAGGAATCGCTCCACATTGTCGATACAGAGGTGAAGAAGACGTCAAGAATTATTGCCGTCATAAACGCTGACTAAAATTATCTGGGTTTTACCTGAATGCTGACGAGAGGGAGTTGCCGTATAGTTATATAGATGTTTGTACGTCTGAGAGCTTCATGTCCTCGTTATTTTTGGTACATAAACGGTCGGGTATACTGTTTATCCCATAATGCCAGATCAGAACTATACATGCTATGTGTTAGGTTAGTTTTGCTAGAAGTCATTGTACGACGAATTATAAATGAGAGATTAGCCTCCTGCTCGAGTATCTTGTCGAAGAAAAAAAAGAAGTTAATTGGAACGGTTTTAACTACGTTTAAGGCCACCTCGATTATTTTTTTAATAGTTATATATTTTTGAAAAAGCTGAATACTTATACTTTTGGTATTTTATATTATAGTATTAAAATAACAAACTATTCATGTTGTTATTTCAAGCAAGGAGGAAATGTTGCATGCCTGCACTCAGATCGCTACGATCCTAAAGTCACGTTATAGAGACAGCGAATAGCGCTGGCCCTTACATATAGAAATATGACACAGTTTTATCGTAAAATGTGTATGTAAATAATATTAAAAAGGGGTCACTATATTACACACGTCTTCCAGAGAACTATAGATAGCAACAAATCGCTTTGCAATTTTTAACGAGCCAGCGACCAACTCGTTGTTGTAATAAGGCAAACATTTTTGTTGTGTTGCCCTTAAAGGCATATTATGTGATCTTTTCCAGAGAGCGCCCTCTATTCATGATTTTTTTTAGAAAGTAGATTTTCTTGCAGATTTACATTTCTGATCATAAATCGTACATACATTCCAAGTTACAGAGCGATACGATTCCTAATTACCTCAAAATCATGGTTTTAGAGTGAATTTAGAGTGAAAATATAAACTGTCGTGTTATCACGACAGTTTATTTTCACTCTAAAACCATGATTTTGAAGTAATTAAGAATCGTATCGCCCTGTAACTTGGAATGTATGTACGATTTATGATCAGAAATATAAATCTGCAAGAAAATCGGCTTTCAATTTTTTTTCGATGTTGAGGGCGTTCCCTGGAAAGATCACATAATATACCTTTAATAAGTGCCAAAAATCTTGATGTCGTGTCAGTCGGTCGATTTACCTGACAAATATTACTGACAGTCCGTTGACAAATATTACTGACAGTCCGTTGACAATATTGATAAATGTCGATTTGACAAATGTTTCTAGTGTGATAATAGTAAAAAAGCAATCGATTTAAGCAAATTTATTTATTTTAAGCAGAAAATAGTAATATTTTGACAAATTAGGATTTAATTTTGTTTTTGTTTTCGTTGTTGAGATTTTATGGTCGGTCGCTTAGGGCAATACAACAATTGTTTGTGTGTGCCTAACTTATGGTATTTTTATTAAGGGCCTGAGGGATATTTCAATCACCATGATGTTTGAAGAGGTTTGTAGCCAGCATACACCTAAGAGCCTTAATTTCCATCATTTTAAAAACGAAATCGCCGAAATTTTCAGAAAGAATAGCATACACGTGCATCAGATGTTTTTATTTTATATTTTTATATGACAAGAAAACAAATCTAGGGAGAAGGGGGGAAGGGTGGTCAAAATGTAAAAATATATACAATTATATAAAATGCTTTATACATAATAAGCTAAGATCTAGTTAAAGATCATAAACTATAATTTGTGCTTCCCATAGTTTTTAGATGTATACAGGGTGAGTCAAAAAGACTGCAATAGTGGTAAGAAGCCATTTTGTTTTCAAAACCAAAATGAATTTGAACACTTTTTAAACGTTGCAAGAATGATGTATTTAATCCTAACTTTGTGTGAAAAAATGAAGTCGTTTGCATTTTTCGTTTGTCTTTGGTGACCCTCTTTGCTGCACAACCAAATTTACCTATTTGTCCACGAGCATAGTGATTTTCATTTGAAATGGCACACATTGCATTTTCATATTTGAATATCCCGCCAACAAAAACATGGAAAATGTCAGTTTTATATTAAAATTGAGAACATTATACGCGTTCATAGCATGGGTATGATTATAATTGATTATGCTAACTCACATGTAAACAAGAAAGGATGCATTAAATTCCAATAACATCACAAATTAACTCAAGTTTCCAAATTTGAATGAGAGACACATTTTGCGATTTGATGCATATTTTGGGTATCTCGTGGACAAACGTGTGAAATGGGTGCACTGGTCAAAAGGTTCACCAAAGGCAAACGGAAAATGTAATCGACTTCTTTTTTCACACAAAGTTAGGATTAAATACATCATTCTTGCAACGTTTAAAAAGTTTTAAAATTCATTTTGGTTTTGAAAACAAAATGGCTTCTTTCCACTATTGCAGTCTTTTTGACTCACTCTGTATGCTTAAACGTTATCCTAAAAGAAAACAAGGTTTGATGGGTTGGCGAGCTTTTGAAGAATTTTGTTAACTTTTAATTAAATATGCTTTGTCAATGCTGTTTGGGTTTTGAGTTTGCTACATAATAACGACAATTGGTCTTCAAGAGCCACCCGTAAATCATAGTTTCTTTTGGCTTAATATGCCCATGTAATATAGATATTTCATACATGTAATATGTAATCTGTTTGTAGCTCTGTCTCTTTTTACTTAATGGATGTATCTCGTCACTTTATACTTGTAAGAGATATTTTATCAAAAAATACAATAAATGTTAAATTGATCTTCAAGAGCCACCCGTATATCATAGTGTTTGTTTCTTGCGGCTTTATGCCCATGTAATGTAGACACAGTCATCAAAAAAGTAACTATACAGGTAATATATGAGCTTTTAACTCTAGAAATATATAGGCCTATCTTACTGTAGTATTCTATATACGATAAAAGGTAAACACCAATCAGCTGTTTACATGACCCGCTATAGACAGCTCGTATTCCATTTCCATGTTATGATGTATTGTGGGATAGGGTCAATGGCTTGACAAAATGGACCTCGTTGTAACCAGACGTAACAATAAATAGTGGTTAATATAAACCTAGAGTTTGCCCTATCTTGGTGTTATTTAGACGTGCAGTATACCACAATTTGGCGACGAGATAAACTATGGCTACTACCTTTGGTATGGTAGGTGAGTTTGACGCCAAGAAAGAGTCGTGGGCACGATATATTGAAAGACTGTCTGAGTTTTATGCCGCAAATGGCATTACGGATGCAACGAAAAAACGGGCGATGTTAAATTCTTTGGTGGGACCGGCGACATATGGCTTGTTCTGTAAATTGTTGGCACCGAAGAGCCCCACAGAATGCACATTTGACGAAATCAAAGATGCGATGGCCACACACACTGTGCCAACGCTTAGTATCATATTAGAGAGATACAAGTTTTACTCGCGTTCCCGGGCTGAAGGTGAGACGATCCAACAGTACGTAGCGGAACTGAGAGGATTAGCGAGGAACTGTGACTTTGATAATAAGAATGAATCGCGGTTGGACACCTCACTACGGGATCGGTTCGTAGTAGGGCTGCGTGAGGAGCGCATTCAACGTCACCTATTGGCGCAAGGTGACAAATTAACTTTCGCGAAAGCGGTTGAAGTTGCGAATACGGTTCAACTCGCAGATCAGAACACAAGTGACCTGACAGCTGCTGGTCAAGCCAAGTCAGCACCTGTACATAAGGTGTGGAAAGGTCACGGGCGTAATAATAGGAATCAGGGGTCAAATGGTAATAGGTCTGGTGGTAGTAGTAATAATAGTGAGAAGACTCCCAAAGCTGGTAATCAGCATGGCAAAAGTGGTGGTACTGGTAAAGGTCAAAAGTCGGGTTGCTATCGGTGTGGAAAACTGCATTCTCCCGATACTTGTTGGGCCAAGAGTGCACAATGCCATAGCTGTAATAATACTGGCCATATTGCACGAATGTGCAAAACTCAGGATAGAGCTCATGTTGTGCGTACCGAACAAAACGGTTCAGGTGCTGGGGACAGACCCCCTGATGATCATAGCTCTAATCCTGATGGTACAGCATATGGTATGTACACTGTTGACACACAGGTTCACCATCATGATCCTCTCTATGTTGTAGTTAAGATTAATGAGAAAGATGTTAAGTTGGAGTTGGATACCGGTGCAGCGGTCTCGATTGTTAATGAGACTGTCTACAGAGACTTGGGGGGTACTGAGATACTTCCGTTACATAATGCCTCATCTAGCCTGTATACCTATACAGGAGAATGTATCTCAGTACTAGGCGAGACCACTGTACAGGTAACCCACAACAACCAATGTGTTGATTTGCCATTGCTTGTAGTTAAGGGGGAGGGGCCTAACCTGTTGGGAAGAAATTGGTTGGCCAAATTAAAATTGTCATGGGAAACAATTCATAGAGTACACCAGGTGCAAACTACTACCACAGACAATATAGTGTCCAAACATGCGGCACTGTTTCGCGATGAACTCGGTACCCTGAAAGATCATCAAGTGCATATTGATATTCAATCGGATGCGAAACCGAGGTTTTGTAAAGCCAGACCAGTGCCATTGGCACTTAAAACAAAAGTTGAGAACAAACTTAACGCTCTTGAAAAATTGGGCGTTATTGAGCGCGTAACATTTTCGCGTTGGGCGGCACCGATCGTCCCAGTTTTGAAGCAGTCCGGTGATTTGCGGATTTGCGGAGATTATAAAATGACAGTAAATCAGGTGGCACAACCTGATACTTATCCTTTACCAAGAGTGGAGGAATTGTTTGCAAAGCTTGTTGGGGGCAAAACCTTCACCAAGTTAGATCTGAGTACAGCATACTTGCAGCTAATTTTGGATGAAGAAAGTAGGGAGCGCGTGACTATTAATACGCACTTGGGATTGTTCAGGTACAACCGAATGCCCTACGGGATATCAACAGCGCCCTCAATATTCCAAAGAACAATGGACATGCTGTTAGCAGACATACCGCACACAGTAACATTCTTGGACGACGTGTTAGTCACAGGTGCTTCAGAGGAAGAACACCTGGCTAATCTTGAAACGGTTCTGTCGCGTTTGGAAGGCGCGGGCCTTCGTTTGAAAACAAGCAAATGTGTCTTCTTTGCAAAGGAAGTCACGTATCTGGGTCACAGAATCTCAGAACAAGGTCTTCATCCTACGGAGGAGAAATTGACCGCAATTCGGAATGCACCGGCACCACAGAACACTACGGAACTGAAATCGTTCCTGGGCTTAGTTAACTATTATGGAAAGTTTATTAAGCAGCTTGCGAGCCTCCTGGTCCCATTACACCTTCTCCTGAGGAAGGACACACACTGGTTGTGGGGCAAACCACAACGGGAAGCGTTTGAGGAATGCAAACGACGGTTAGAATCAGCAACGGTTCTGTCACACTACAACCCGGACTTGCCATTGTTATTGGCATGCGATGCGAGTCCTTACGGAGTTGGGGCGGTTTTGTCGCAGAGTTTCGAGGGTATGGAACACCCTGTAGCCTATGCTTCGCGTTCATTGTCCGCGGCAGAGCGGAACTATTCCCAATTAGATCGCGAAGGGCTGGCGCTAGTGTTTGGAGTGAAGAAGTTCCATACTTACCTGTATGGCAGAGATTTTACGGTGAGCACAGATCATAAGCCGTTGTTGGGCCTGCTGGGCGAAAATAAACCCATCCCAGCATTGGCATCGTCACGCGTACAACGCTGGGCGTTGACCCTGTCAGCGTACCAGTATAAGCTCATTTATAAGGCAGGTTCTGCGAATGCAAATGCAGATGGTTTCAGTAGGTTGCCACTTCCACTTACAGAGCAACCTCCTGCACCTGCTGACTATGTTCTAGTCATGGACCGTTTGGAAGCGACACCGGTGAATCCAGACAAAATTCGCCAGTGGACAAATAGAGACATATCACTATCTAAGGTGAAAGAGTTTGTGATGAATGGCTGGCCACAGACACACGGAGATGAGCTTCAGCCATATTACAATCGCCGAGATGAGCTAAGCTTACATGATGGCTGTCTCATGTGGGGCGCACGAGTTATTATACCTCCACATGGACGTCAATACTTACTTGAGGAGTTACATGAGACGCATCCAGGCATAGTCCGGATGAAAGCGTTAGCCCGGAGCTACATTTGGTGGCCAAAATTAGATACTGATCTTGAAAACACATGCAAGAACTGTAATGATTGTCAGTCGCGAAGGAAGGTACCAGCCCTTGCACCGATGCATCCTTGGATGTTCCCGGAGAAACCATGGTCACGTCTACATATTGACTTTGCAGGCCCTAAGAATGGTTACATGTTCTTAGTGGTTGTAGACGCACGCACCAAGTGGTTGGAAGTTATTCCAATGAAGACGGCAACTTCATTGACTACGATTGAAAAGCTTCGCGCGATGTTCGCAGTACATGGATTACCTCATATCATTGTTTCGGACAATGGAAGCGTATTCACAAGCGTAGAATTTGCAGACTTCCTAAAGCGTAATGGAATCAAGCATGTGAGATCTGCCCCTTTCCACCCAGCAAGTAATGGGTTGGCTGAGCGGGCTGTTCAGACATTCAAAGACAGTTTGGACAAAATGAGTAATGACTCATCATCAGTGGAGACAAAAGTCTCCAGGTTTTTGTTGAAATATCATATCACACCACACACAACCACAGGGCAATCACCAGCTGAAATGCTGATGGGGCGTAAACTTCGTTCACGCTTAGATCTGGTAAAACCTGATCTGGAGCACAAAGTCCACAATAAACAGCAGGAGCAAAAGAGTAACCATGATAAGAAAGCTAAATCGCGTGAGTTTTGCATTGGTGATGCTGTTTATGCGCGCAATTTTGCACGTGGGGCAAAGTGGCTTCCCGGTCAGATTGTTGGTAAACAAAGCTCAATTCTATACGAGATTGAAATGCTGGATGGTCGTGTGTGGCGTAGACATGCAGATCATTTGATCTGTCGTTCAGGTAGTAATGTTGATGATCAGGTTAAAAAAACATCAGCAGATAACCCTGTAATTCATCCACATGTTGTTGTTGAACCAGAGGGGGAAGGGATCAATGTGGAACAAGGAATTAATGTTGAACAACCAGTGGCACAAATTCAACAGCCACAGCAAATGGTGCGTAGATCATACAGAGAAACAAAACCACCAAATAGATATGGTTTTGATTAAAAAGACTTTGTCACACTCACATAAATGGCTAAAGACAAATTGGGTTAGTCTAAACAGTACAAGTTTATTTGTTACTTGATACATATGCATACAGTTGCCCAGTTATCATGAAGTCACATAAAGTGTTTGTTTTGTAAAATGTACAGGTTGAATTTACAAGTTGGATTGTTGGAATGAATCCTAAATTTCTTTTAAATCAAATCACGTTGACTAATTGAAGTACACAACCTTGAAGTTATAGTTTTGGTTTTGATTGCAGACTCAAAAAAGTTGATGCTTCACTTAGTTCTGTGATGCTAAAATTAGTAGATTGTAGTAACTGATTTTAAAGGTTGCATGAGGTTATTGCTAAACTGAGGGGGAAGAGTGTAGTATTCTATATACGATAAAAGGTAAACACCAATCAGCTGTTTACATGACCCGCTATAGACAGCTCGTATTCCATTTCCATGTTATGATGTATTGTGGGATAGGGTCAATGGCTTGACAAAATGGACCTCGTTGTAACCAGACGTAACAATAAATAGTGGTTAATATAAACCTAGAGTTTGCCCTATCTTGGTGTTATTTAGACGTGCAGTATACCACACTTACCTAAAAATATTAATTTATAAAGTTGTTGAAAACTTTATCGTCTTTAATATGAGATATTGCACGCTAGGATCGGTTGAGTATTGAAGAAGTTACAATCCAAAATGTAAGGTAAAGTCACAGTTTCGATTTCACATTTTACTTTTCAACATTTAGGAGAGTATGACAGGTAGCGTGTGTGTGGCGTATTGATCCATTGGAACAATACGGCCGACTATCCAACCTGGGCACTACCAAAACCCTATTGTATATTTCACGGACATAAATTATGCTAATGAGCTCATTAAATGACGTCACTCACATCATCGGGTTTTGCCGATGATTGAAATCCGTTGATTGAAATTCTAGGTCGAGTAAAATGATGTTCTTATTTGTTGTCTGTGAGCTTTTCTGATTTTTTTCCCGTATTGGAGTATTTTTTTATTGAAAATAGACAGTTCAAATTAAACGTTGGTTCCAAGTTCAAGTGACAGCACATGTATTAAAGGCGACAGCAAAGGCAATATGCAAGCAACATTTGAGAAAAAACGATGCCCGACTTTGCAAGAAAGTGTACGGGGAAGTGTACGGGTGAACATGACAAACCAAAACAGCCTAGTAAATAATCACCTCCGTGGCGCAATTGGTTAGCGCGTTCGGCTGTTAACCGAAAGGTTGGTGGTTCGAGTCCAGCCGGGGGCGTTGTTACTTTTTGCATTTAATGCAGATCGACAAATCACAGTAAAAATATAATATTGACAAAATCACACACCACTTACACAAAAATCGCATCTGCGCATGCTCCTGTCGTGATCGAAATCTACCACACAAGCAATGGGCGAGTTTTATAAGTGCTGGGCATGATCCCCAATTGCACTACCGGTACTAGATACATGTAACTGGGTCCGCGTGTAGAAAAGAAAAATGTGAACATGAAAATCAGACTTTACCTTACATTTTGGAGTGTCACTTCCTCAATAATCACCCAATCCTAACGTGCAATATCTCATATTAAAGAAGACAAATTCCCCTTTACATGAGAATGATGCATGAATATGGGTACCCGAAACGTGTTGGGAGTGGTAGTTGGCCTACCGAGAGAGCATTAATGGCCATAGAAATAATGCACATTAAAAAACCCAATACCAACAAATACTGAATGATTGTAACAAGTTTCACTTCCAAGCTTGGAAGTGAAACTTGTTACAATCAAAAAAAGGGACATATATTTGACTGAGCCTGTGTTATCCCTTTTAAAGGGATTTTTATCAGGATATTTCTCATCGTTTCAGGATTTTATCTTAGTTGGTTGTACTTGTCCATGAAATCAAATTTCTCATGGTTCAGTGATTTTGATAAGGATTGAATCCATCCTGAAAGAGAGTCCTATGTATTGATACACCCCGTATTGCACTCAAAATTAATGTACTCAACCTGAGTAAAATCATACTCCTTTTGATAATCAAAAGGGAACAACTATTTTTTTGAATAAACTTGACTCAACAAAGGTTGAGTAGCACATTTACTCTGCCGTTTAGTAAAATTTTAGTCATTAAAGGAGTCAATGCCTGGCTCAACAATTGTCGAATAAACTTTTACTCCGACTTACTCAACAGTTGAGCTGTTCCCTTTCTTACTCAACAGGGTAGTAAAACCTTACTCAACCCACAATGTGTAATCTTTTGCCAAACTGTTGAGCAACGTGTATTTGACTTCACTGATATTGTGCAGGCTGTTTGTCCAACTGTTGAGCAACGTGTATTTGACTTCACTGATATTGAGCAGGCTGTTTGCCCAACTGTTGAGCAACATGTATTTGACTCAACTGATATTGTGCAGGCTGTTTGCCCAACTGTTGAGCAACATGTATTTGACTCAACTGATATTGTGCAGGCTGTTTGCCCAACTGTTGAGCAACATGTATTTGACTCAACTGATATTGAGCAGGTTGTTTGTCCAACTGTTGAGCAACATGTATTTGACTCCACTGATATTGTGCAGGCTGTTTGCCCAACTGTTGAGCAACATGTATTTGACTCAACTGATATTGAGCAGGCTGTTTGTCCAACTGTTGAGCAACATGTATTTGACTCAACTGATATAGAGCAGGCTGTTTGTCCAACTGTTGAGCAACATGTATATATTTGACTCAACTGATATAGAGCAGGCTGTTTGCCCAACTGTTGAGCAATGTGTATTTGACTCAACTGATATTGAGCAGGCTGTTTGTCCAACTGTTGAGCAACAGGAATTTGACTCAACTGATATTGAGCAGGCTGTTTGCCCAACTGTTGAGCAACATGTATTTGACTCAACTGATATAGAGCAGGCTGTTTGCCCAACTGTTGAGCAATATGTATTTGACTCAACTGATATAGAGCAGGCTGTTTGTCCAACTGTTGAGCAACAGGAATTTGACTCCACTGATATAGAGCAGGCTGTTTGTCCAACTGTTGAGCAACATGTATTTGACTCAACTGATATAGAGCAGGCTGTTTGTCCAACTGTTGAGCAACATGTATATATTTGACTCAACTGATATAGAGCAGGCTGTTTGCCCAACTGTTGAGCAATGTGTATTTGACTCAACTGATATTGAGCAGGCTGTTTGTCCAACTGTTGAGCAACAGGAATTTGACTCAACTGATATTGAGCAGGCTGTTTGCCCAACTGTTGAGCAACATGTATTTGACTCAACTGATATAGAGCAGGCTGTTTGTCCAACTGTTGAGCAACAGGAATTTGACTCAATTGATGTCGGGGAAATTTTCCCCATTCTTGAACGTTAGACCTCATAATTTTTACACGAAAATGTACACAGTTAGGGTTACAGAGGGCTAGGAGTGCATCCAGTCTGAGAGCGAGTGGGTGACTGACTTGGGTACTATTGGACTTATAGTTATTAATTTAAGTTTAAGCTTAAATTAATTTCAACATTTGCATCACGTTCACCATGTTTTCATGAAAAGTTCATTGCATCATAACAATGAAACGATATTTGTGTAGCTTTCGGGTAATAATTATTAGGTCTTACCTTCAAGAATGGGGAACCCCCACCCACCACAGCAAGAAAGCAGTAGTGACAGCTCCGCCATGTCGCACGTATTAAGTCGTCAATGCGCAAGCGCAAACTGCGCAACGTTGAGTCAACTTTCAAAATGCTTTACTCAACATGTATTGTTGATAAAATGTTGACTCAATTTGTTACTCAACACGTTTAACTCAACACACTGAGTAAAAACATTTTAAGAATGTGTGGGTATAGGGACATGACCAATTGTAACAGCTGAATTAATAACAACCTTCCTCCCCTCTCTACTTTTCTCTCACCCAACTCTCTGGTTCTCGTCTCTTCTTGATGCTTAGGCTGCAATTTACCCATAGGATACTTTAGAAAACGTGAGTGTGATTTAGTCGTATCCACAACAATAATAACTTGATATTCAGGATTTCCTCGAATTGATGAGATAATTAGGACAGGTCTCAATCCCAGTTCTCAATCAATGCGTTCTCAGACGAGCTAAGGCATTATGTGTGTAATGCCTTGGACGAACTGAGATCAAAAGACATTATTGTACTAGAAATTATCACTATACTACCCCTCAACCGTTCATCCATTCACTACTATAATAGTCGATTCGCAGACATTGGCCGATTTTAGCGATTTACCATTTCAGTAAAGAGGTAACAGAAGCAAAAGAGGGGGAGGCACTCGAATTTAATCGTATTATGCAAGGTTAATACCGTGTCTTCGTGTGCATGTACTACTGTGATGTAGTCACCACTATGTACCTAGTGACAGGGAACCTGCGGTTGGATTATCGGCATAACGATAAAGAAATGTATTGTTATTCAGATAAATTGATAAAGGTATTCAGGTGGTCTCATAGCCAGAAATACTTAAAGTAACGTTTATAATCCGTATCTTGGTTGATATAACTGTTTTTCCATTTAATTAGGACAAATGGTTTTGTACCTAGGTATATAAAAAAAATGATTATTGAATTATTTTCCGGTTTTTTCTCGCAAAAAAAATAAAAACGGAAAATAATAAAAACTATCCACTAAATTATGAATAGCTAAAATGACATACATAATATTTTTCTTTCAAAACCTGTATACGGTCGATGATGGTCGATTTGTTTTTAATGTGGTAACCGCTTCCAAAGGGATAACACATTTGAAGCTGCTGGATTAAGTTTTTGGTTGTCGTGATTGTAAAGCTATATGATCAGCCCTATTCATAAAGCCACACTGTCATGAATAGCATTTGATTATGGAGCGCAAATAATCATGATAATAACATCTATAAAAGTACCGCTGTTTCATCATTGGTCAAAATGGGTTCCTCTAACGCCCAATGGACGAGGTCCAAAATCGATACCGATGCGCCAGAGTTTATGAATCTACTATAACAGATTTGGGTTGCACTATCATGAATCATTATTGGGTATATGCAGAGCTTGGTCATCATGCATGCCTCTGATGCCTGAACCCTGCATGCAATTGAACCCTATTGCATTACTAACCCAATAAGGGTAGTCCTAGTCTGGATAATTTCTAGATGCAGTTCAAGATTTGTGGCCTGCCTGCATATTTCAATCATACATTTACAAAGACACAATTCAAAAAGTATTCATATTCAAATTGTTTTCGGTAATGTTAAAAGTATAGCGATCTTTATTTATTTAAAAAACCCGGAAAACCTTGTCCACACGCTACTAAGTAATAGAAGTAATGTTAGCATCAACCAATACTTTTTTGAGAAAAAAACAGGTGGATTTCGTCGCCTTATATTAAATTTGAGCATTTTCTATTATTAAAAGCATGAATCACTTGTATGTGTTTCATTATTTTCAAAAATATCCGTTTGTAAATTGGTAACCTAAATCCGGAATATGCACATTTATGATTTCCTAATCCAAATTAGTTTATTAGCATAATTTAATGTATTTGAAGTAATACAGATTATTCATAACACAAAATTTAATTAGTTTTTATTAAAATCCTTTAGATAATCCTGATTTATGAGCATAACATCTACTAGTATAATCTGGCTTATTTGAATATGAATTAAGCATAATCCACAATATTCAGTGAATTAACCTAACCGGGATTATTCAAATATGAATTAGCATTATCCGGATTCAAATTCGAATTTGCATAATCCTGATTCAAATTAACATTATCCGGATTGTTCTAATCATTGTTCTAATCCGGTTATTAAAATTTGAATCTGGAATAATCAACTTGTCAACTAGCATAATAATCAGAGTATTTAAATTAGCATAATCCGAGTATTCAAATTTGAATTAGCATAACCCGATTTTTCAAATTTGAATTAGTATAACCCGATTTTTCAAATTTGAATTAGCATAATCTGAGTTCAAATTTGTAATAAGCATAATCTAAGTATTCAAATTTGAATTAGCATAAACCTGTTTATTTGAATTAAGCATAATCCGATTATTCAAATTTGAATTAGCATTATCCGATTATTGAAATTTGAATTCGCATAATCCGTGTATTCAAATTTGAATTAGCATTATTATTGAATTTGAGCATTTTCTATAATTTGGATTATTCAAATTTGAATTAGCATCATTCGATTATTCAAATTTGAATTAGCATAATCATGTTTAATTGTTTATTCAAATTTGAATCCGCAATCCGCAATAATGTTGATACAAATGAATATTTGGTGTGGATCGAGAAGAAACCTATAGAAGAAATGCGCGCAAAATTTGTATTTGTAACACTTAAAGGTAGATGACCCGATCACATTTTCGTAACACAGAATTATTTCAAACATACGGAGATTTTCATATCATATGAAAGCTCGTATTTTTCTCATCATCATACTGAAATTTGACGGCCTAGATCGGTATAATTACGGAGAAATCGATGAAATAACGTCGAATTACCGCGAATGGTGGTAACCACCGATATAGTTTGTGTACAACTCAATGGGTACAGTTCACGGCATCTTGTGCGTCTAAAATAAGAACCATTAGAGCTATGCAACTCAAACTTTGGAACACGACTTTTTTAAGGATGACCTTTCATGTAGAATAGAAAACTTCAAGTTGAAAATCGGAATATGATCGGGTCATCTACCTTTAAATGGTCCAGTATGACGATTTTAACGTTACCCACATAATATTTTGAATATTCCGTGTGGTTCTCAGTGCCGTAACTAGTTTTATGATATGTGGGGGGGGGGGGGGGGGGGAGGGGGGGGGGGGAGGGGTGCAACAATTGAAAGTCAACCGACAATATATTTTCGAGGTACAAATGCACGCGAAGCTCGCAAACATTTTTGAGTTCACATTTATTTGTGCTATGATTGAGGAACATTTTTGCTTCAAACAAGCTTCTATCCCAAACATATTACATCTTTGGGAAACATGCGCGCGTAGCGAGCGAACATTTTTCCGTCTGTGTTCTTTTGACCATCATAATTCCATGATTCCTCTTGTCAAACTAACGGACTATTAGGTGTTTCTAAAATGTTCTATTTCGATCACATGCAAACTCAAAACATGGGGGAGGGGGGGGGGGGCATTTGATATTATGTCCACCCCACTTCAAAACATGGGGGGGGGGGGGATATGTCCCCCTCGTCCATACGAGATTGACGCCCCTGATAAAGAGGTGGTTTATTGTATATACGTTCTTTGTCTTGGAGATTCTCATTGTAAAACCAATGATATTCCCGATAATTTACGAAATTCGACATCTACAGAAGACAGTTATCATTCCTTTTCGAAATTGATGATAAACCAGACAGTATATTATAGGGTTGATTACCGAGTTTGCCAATGGCACGATGTAGAATATCGACTTAGTAAGTGAGCTTGATCTGTCACTGATTGTCACCACTCCCGAATACGACAGCAAAAATATGAATTGACACGGAGCCCAAAAGATGACATACGCACTGGTTACAAACAGCAAAATATTGACGACCTTTTTTCGCGCCAAAGACAACTGTTTTGCCGGTGTGTCACGACTTTCGCGTCTATGATTCTCCGACGATTTTCTAAGAGTCGATATTATTCGTTGATACATGAACAATAATCCAATTAGAGGAAAGAGAAAAGTCATTGAAAACCCCCATATGGGGGTAAAGGTTTGCACGAATTTATTTGGAGCATCAAACGTGCATTCTTTAATACGGTTGTTGTATCCGGAGAACATTGGAAGATAGCTTTCCTCCACAAAACTCGATATCCAAATGAAAACCGTTAACAAAGCAAGACGGGAAATCGAGAAAAATCTCAGATACAGAAATGGATGAACAATAGCAAGAAATCGCTCAAATGTTATTGCAACAAGAAAATATACAGATGCCACACTACAAGCCCAAAATATATATTTGTTGACGACCAATCGGCACAGTAGTTCCCGCGCAAATATGTCCTTCAGCTCGTCCGATTCTAAACGAAAAACCTTATTTTGAAAAATACTTTCGATGGTGTTTATGTTTAATACTGTGGCAAGGAAGCATACTATTAAATCAGCCGATGCTAGACAAAATAGTAAGAAGTTGGTTTTGTTGTGCAAACTTTTGGCGCCAATAATGGTTGCGCAGACGACAACGTTGCCAATTAGGCCGGTAATACCCAACGCTAATTCCAACGTCAAAATCAGATGTGTTTCAATAATCGTCGTTACATTGGCGTGATGGACTAGGCTTGGTATTGATGACGCCATTGGAGAAACAGGCAATACGGAAATAGTAGGAGTGAGGACGGGTCCGCTGCAAAAATAAACAGAACCAAATCAAAATAAATTGTCAGAAATCAAATGGACGTGTCTTTCACATAAAACATAACTACAGGGAAATTATAGGCAATTGGCTGCTAACGATTTGAAAAGGAAGATTCCTTCCAGTCTGACCCTCTGTACCGGTAGACCAAGGATATATTGGGATGAAATGAAACACACATCCCACATCACCGTACAGCCAAACAAAACACAAACGCCCCATCCGAAATAATAAAAATAAAAACAATAATTACGGATACATATATATGACCAATTGCAACGCTGCTTAATCGATATAGTACCTACCTTTTCAAGATAAAATATCATGGATGCTAGGTCCAAAATCCAAAACCCAGAAAGATATTTATGTCTCCCTTCGAAATGTTTACGCTTAAAACGGTTGACATGTTGAATATACATGTATACAAATCCTTCTTAAGAACGCTTCATGATGCACGCACCCCAACCAGGCGTTATTATTAACAGTGCATGATTGCAATCAACATGATCAAAGTGTATTAAGAAGTCGATATATCATAACGATTATGCGCTTTAAAAGCTTTATATAACTGGCTTTTCTACAAGAATAATTTTGATTAAAAAATGAAACGGTTTTCACATCACTGCATACTTTTATACTTAATGCTCAATACGGTATATCTGCAAGTTATCTATACAGATCGCCCTGATTTATTTACTCACCTTTACCGATGGAGGCATTCGGGACGACATGGGAATTCTGTATTTTACTTGACATTAAAGAAGATACATCGGGGAAAGTGCAGCATGCTTAGCATTACTGCAGTACATGAAGGTTTTTTCTCAGAATAAGGCCAAATAAAAAAACCAAGTTTGTCTCACAAGACCGCGCGCGTAGCTTTTAAAATTCCCATTTCACCGCATAACTTTTTTAATTCTTTTTTTCTTGAACCTTTGAAAAATGATGGTATGCGCCAAGTTGTGACTGTATGGAATGTTTTCCCCCAATATTTAAACAGTATTTAAACTCAAGAAAAACAACTGACTGATTTATTGGACTATGCCTCTCTAAATTCAAATTGCACATTGTGAAGTACCACCAGCTTCATTTTTTGCTTCACAGAGTCCGTCTCATTTTTATAAAAAAGAGACCGCATTTCGCGAGTATCATTTTTTGCTAAAAAAAAGGACGATTTCTTCTGCGATAAACCAAGGCATTACAAACGTGTCCATATCTTGACCTCCACTTGCTAGAAATACATGTACGCATAATTTATCCCTATTTTAATTGGAATCAACTATGAAAAAAAAAACTTACAATTTGTGTGTGATTTAAAAATAACGGGTCTTCAATAGAAACAGGACAGGATTTTAGCAAAGCCTTGCTCCTATCTACCTTTGGAGATGCTTTCTGTACGCTTAATTCATACATAGGCCTACTGCAAAAATATTGTTTGACTTTAGACCACCACCTTTGTAGTAGGTTTGATGTAAGAGTTAAAGAGTAAGAATACATTGCAGAACGTCTAGAGAACGCAATGGGCTGCTTCGTTCGGCACGGCAACACTATTGCTAAAAAAACTGTTCCAGAATATAATTCGCCAAAAACAAGAACAACAATTCAATTGTGGATAAGAATCTAGCTAGCAAGCCTACAAGAGTGTGTGGAACTTCCAAAAGGCTGTGCCTCAGATGTCGCGAATGAAAGCTTTTCCCTATCCATCTTCAGATCTTGGACCGACCGAATATCGCTCCTACAAAAACTCCACATTTAACAGACAGCTACCTAAGCCTATCAACATGTTCTGTTGTACTATACCACTTTTATATCCTTAACACAAAATACGTACCTACCTTAATAAAGTTTATAACCATTAGTTCATGTTATCGCCAATACTGAATCCGGTTCATTGAAAGACCATACATTTTCCCGTTGATGTTGACGACAACGGCTCTCTCAACATCTCACTTATACCGCAAATCTGTTTGTTGGTGTTTACTTTAAACAAAACTGTCGTTCAGACTATTTTAAGCGGCAAGTATTTCGACATCGCGTTGATATATTCGAATATAGGGTCATAGTGCTTTTGTTGGCTTAGAGACGAACGTCAGAAAATGTGTTTGTAGGTCACATTGCTATGGCAACCGCCTTTAACATTTTCGGAAGATTAAGGCTACCTCAGCTACTTGCTTTCCCAGATAGCAGCTATTGCTATCCATACCGATCAATCAACGTTCTCTTGCATGCACGTTAGTTTTTCACCGATGCACTTTAGCCTATATATCATCATAAAGAAATCATGGTAGTAGTCACGGTAGTAGCGTCATGCAACACCCGTGGAACTCGGGGAACACCTCCCCGAGAAAACTAAAGTGCTTATTATTCGGACATTTCGGGATTTTTCCCCAGTGGCGTATCCGGGGGGGGGGGGGGGGGGCAGCAGGCATTGACGAAAGAGTTAAAAAAGAAAAAGGAGGAAGAGGAGGAGAAGAAGGAGGAAGAGGAGGAGAAGGAGGGAGGGAAGGAGGAGGAAGGGTAGGGACATAGGCGGCGAAAATGGGGGGGGGTGGGGGCGGGGGTTACGGGGTCACGTCCCCATAATCTTAATGTGGGGGACGTTAAAACGTTATACTGAACCTTTTTAGTGTTAAAAATGCCAATTTCTGCGCGCTTTTTGCACGTATTAGTGTCAATATTTCATCATGTTCATTATTCAAGCTTTAATAACAAGATGACTTCAGGAACGTTTTTCTGGACCATTTTAGTTCAAAATCTGAATTTTTTCAACATAATATAATGGGTCTCGAACCACTGTAAATATTCCTCTTTTTAGTGCTAAAAATCACACAATTTTTTCGCGCTCTGCGTGTAATAATTTCAATATTTCAATATTTAAGCTCAACAAGATGGCTTCAGGAAATTTTTCTGGACCATTTTAGCTCATGAACTGAACATTTTTCCGCGCTTCTCGCACATTTTTTATACAGGTTTTAACATTATAATAGATCACGAACCACCCTAATTCTTCTTGCTTCAGAATGTTGAATCTTTGCCTTACAATGCCTTAAACACAGGAGCTTCATGTGGATGATGTTTAAGTTGGAATTTGAATGTGCACATTTTGTGATTGGATTTTACTCCTGTTACCTAATATTAATACCTATATGCAGGAATAGTTATTTTTCAGCGCGTGTGCGCGATGTATTATACCATTTGTTCATAATGAACTAAACCTGCACTGGTGCATGTACATTACGCTCGCTCGTTGGAGAGATTAACTTAATTGCTAGCAAGGTCACATAATGGATACAGCGTGCATTTGGAACTCTGTATAAAGCATAGTGTGCGATTAGGCCAGCCAAAACGTCAAGTAAACTTTGTTTAAGTTGGTTCAGCGAGGCCCCCATACAGTGACACATACACCTTGTCAGCCAATCACAAAGCAGCAAATATAACTGGTATTGGTAAATAACTCTAATTATCCATAGTCCCAATTCTCGGTGTGCTGTATAATATCATTATTACTATTACGTGATTTCTGTGGCCAAACCAATTGGTGTATTGACAAAGGGCCTTCAACTGTCTACTTACTATAAGCATGTACGGCACGCGGAGCTCCTAAGCTTTTTCAATTTTCAATTAAGTTTTGACAACGAAATAGGTATGAGGTGTAATAAAACAATACAACATGTTGTATTTGTTAAATGTCGATGGACATTTTGAGTGACCATGTTGTCGTTAAAACACGGTTTATCAGTCGATAAACACTGTTTATCGACCGATAAACACCGATAAACAGTGTTTTTTAATTTGATAAATACTAGTGTTTATCGATAAACTCTGTTTTTCGAGCGATAAACAGTGTTTTTCGTTGATAAACAGTGTTTCTCGATAAACTATGTTTTTCGAGCGAAAAACATAGCTTATCTTGATAAACTCAGTTTATCGTCGAAAACCATCGATTTTCGACCGATAAACCGTGTTTATCGAATTAGTATACATTAAGCTTGCCATAGACGTATAGTGTGTTCGTCATGTTATAACGCGCTTGCGCGTCTGTATGAAATCATTTGTTCATAATGAAACAAACCTGTACTGGTACATGTTCATTACGCTCGTTGCAGAGATCAACTTAATTTCTAGCAAGGTCAAATCATGGATACAGTGTGTGTATTTGATACTGTGCAACTTGAGCACAGTGTGAGATAAGGCCACCCAAAACGTCACGTAAACTTTGATTCAGTTGGTTCAGAGCGCTGACATCCAATCACATCAGGAGACTTACTGGTGTTGCAAAAATATCCCTACACTGCTAGCTAGCTACAGCTGTGAAATATAATGCAGAATGCATACATATAGCAGAGGCGAATAACTTGTATATTAATACCTCTTTGCTCAAATAGTCCGCCCATTGTAAAATGATTACATGCCCGGAATGTGGGTCATTGTACCCTGGATATTATACCCACAAGGAGGTAAGATTTACACTTTAAAAAGGCCTACATTATACATTATTTTGCTTTGGTCGTGGTTAATTGTCAAACAAAAATACAGGGTGATCAAAATGTGTCAATTTTTTCATATAAAATAATTATGTATTCTGTGTACTGTTTTGTATTACTTTCAGCTTATTTTGTCACTGTACATTGTATTGAAAATAGATAACATTGTTCATATTCACTATTTTAAAATACACTAGTTATCTATGTATTCTTAGATGTGTGCACTTAATATTGTAAACTGATAATGTGTTGCATTTCACAATAAGTCTATAGCATTAGCAAAAAGCTCCTCAATCAAACCTTATAGCATTTCAAACACAATACATCACCTTCAATCTCATGCTTATTATATTACTACTCCAAATACTCATTTTCTCATTACTGATAACACCTTTTACCGCTCTTATAGTCTTGCGTCACATTTTCCTCCCCTTCTGAGTGCTGTTTGTCTTTCTTAGACTCTTCTTGTTTAGCTTTTTGTACACCGAATCAATGTTTTGATAATCAATGATCTAATCAATTTTTGGCTTGGGACTTTTGTAAAAATAATTAAGATAGCAATATATCAAGACAAAAGGTTAAAAAGGTTATGCAGTAGTGGAAATACCCACATGACTTTCTACCCGGGGTTGATGAGCATGTGTGTCGCAGCTCTATTAATAATATTGTATGTACTGATCATAACAGTAGTATAGCTTTATTCCGTAATAATAAGAGCAAGAGCGATTAAAATCATGTCTTGGTCAGTTCATCCATCGCTAGTTTAGTTGTTGACTTACATGTACATGCTTTACAATGCAGAGGTCCATGGTTCGATTCCCACCAGGACCACTTTTTCAACTGATTTATTTATTTTTGTAAAAGTTGGGTTAGAACATAGACGGTAACCGTCTATGGTTAGAAATATTCTAAGGCCACAAAGTGTGTAGTTCCTAGTCAACCCCGGGTGGAAAGTCATGTGGGTATTTCCATTGCTGCAAAAGGATATATACATCACAAAAACAACCATGTAATGCCACCGACCATACATTACTATGTTTTGATGTAATACCACCGAGACGACGATTAATCATCAATGACTCGCTCCCTACGTACACATCACGGAAATAAAAACCAATATATCCAGAGAAAATGATAATGGTTCAAAACGAGTCTGTGAAGATACAATGCTATGATGCCATAGAGAATTCCGAACTCCCTATAAAAGAGCCTATGCTCCATCGCCATGTATCCATTGCCAGGAAAACGACCATTGAATTAGTCGTGGTGTCGTGGTGACACTTTGTCACGGGCTTTTATCTGAATATGTTGTTTATTTGATTTCAGGAATTTGAGTTTGATCCATAATATAGTTTAAAGGTAGATGACCCGATCACATTTTCGTAACACAGAATTATTTCAAACATACTGAAATTTGACGGCCTAAATCGGTATAATTACGGAGAAATCGATGAAATAACGTCGAATTACCGCGAATGGTGGTAACCACCGATACAGTTTGTGTACTACTCAATGGGTACAGTTCACAGCATCTTGTGCGTCTAAAATAAGAACCATTAGAGCTATGCAACTCAAACTTTGGAACACGACTTTTTTAAGGATGACCTTTCATGTAGAATAGAAAACTTCAAGTTGAAAATCGGAACATCTACCTTTAATATGTATCTTCATATGGTAACAAAGAGGTGGTTTATTGATACGTTCTTTGGTCTTGGAGATTCTGATTGCAAAACCAATGATATTCCCAATAATTTACGAAGTTCGACATCTACAGAAGACAGTTATCATTCCTTTTCGAAATTGATGATAAACCAGACAGTATATTATAGGGTTGATTACCGAGTTTGCCAAAGGCACGATGTAGAATATCGACTTAGTAAGTGAGCTTGATCTGTCGCTGATTGTCACCACTCCCGAATACGACAGCAGAAATATGAATTGACACGGAGCCCAAAAGATGACATACGCACTGGTTACAAACAGCAAAATATTGACGACCTTTTTTCGCGCCAAAGACAACTGTTCTGCCGGTGTGTCACGACTTTCGCGTCTATGATTCTCCGACGATTTTCTAAGAGTCGATATTATTCGTTGGTACATGAACAATAATCCAATTAGAGGAAACAGAAAAGTCATTGAAAACCCCCATATGGGGGTAAAGGTTTGCACGAATTTATTTGGAGCATCAAATGTGCATTCTTTAATCCGTTCGTTGTATCCGGAAAACATTGGAAGATAGCTTTCCTCCACAAAACTCGATATCCAAATGAAAACTGTTAACAAAGCAAGACGGGAAATCGAGAAAAATCTCAGATACAGAAATGGATGAACAATAGCAAGAAATCGCTCAAATGTTATTGCAACAAGAAAATATACAGATGCCACACTACAAGCCCAAAATATATATTTGTTGACGACCAATCGGCACAGTAGTTCCCGCGCAATTATGTCCTTCAGCTCGTCCGATTCTAAACGAAAAACCTTATTTTGAAAAATACTTTCGATGGTGTTTATGTTTAATACTGTGGCAAGCAGGCATACTATTAAATCAGCCGATGCTAGACAAAATAGCAAGAAGTTGGTTTTGTTGTGCAAACTTTTGGCGCCAATAATGGTTGCGCAGACGACAACGTTGCCAATTAGTCCGGTAATACCCAACGCTAATTCCAACGTCAGAATGAGATTTGTCTCAATAATCGTCGTTACATTGACGTGATGGACTAAGCTTGGTATTGATGACGCCATTGGAGAAACAAGCGATACGGTAATAGTAGGAGTGAGGACGGGTCCGCTGCAAAAATAAACAGAAACAAATCAAAATAAATTGTCAGAAATCAAATGGACGTGTGTCTTTCACATAAAACATAACTACAGGGAAAGTATAGGCAATTGGCTGCTAACGATTTGAAAAGGAAGATTCCTTCCAGTCTGATGCTCTGTACTGGTAGACCAAGGATATATTGGGATGAAATGAAACACACACCCCAAATCACACCCACAAGCATAGCAAAATAAAACACAAACGCCCCATCCAAAATGATAAAATAAAACAATACTTACGGATACATATATCATGTATATATGACCAATTGCAACGCTGCTTATCGATATAGTACCTACCTTTTCAAGATAAAAATATCATGGATGCTAAGCCCTTACGGTTTCCGATTTTTTTCTCTCCAAAATCCGGAAAGATATTTATGTCTCCCTTCGAAATGTTTACGCTTGAAACGGTTGACATGTTGAATATACATTTATACAAATCCTTCTTAAGAACGCTTCACGCACGCACTTAAGCCAGGCGTTATTATTAACAGTGCATGATTGCAATTAAAGTGAATATATATTAAGAAATCGATAACCATAATGCATATGCGCTTGAAATGCTTTATAACTGCCTTTTCTACAAGCATAATTTTGATTAAAAAGGTGAAACGGTTTTCACATCACTGCATGTACGTATGCTTTTAATTTTATACTTTATGCTTGAGGTACTCAATACGGTCTTATCTGTCTGTTAGTTTTCTAGTCGCCCTGATTTATTTACTCACCTTTTACCGATGGAGGCATTCGGGACGACATGGGAATTCTGTATTTCACTTGACATTACCCCAAAGAAGATACATCGGGGAAAGTGCAGCAAGGTTTTTTTCTCAGAATAAGGTCAATTAAAAAACCAAGTTTGTATCAGAAGACCGCGCGCGCAGCTTTTAAAAAAAATTACATTTCACCGCATTACCTTTTTTTCTCTTTTTTTCTTCTTGAACTTTTGAAAATACTGATGCGAGCCAAGTTGTGACTGTATGCAATGTTTATTTCCCCCAATACAGTATTTAAATTCAAGGAAAACAACTGACTCCAGTGATTTATTGGACTATGCTTCTTAAAATTTAAATTTCACATTGTCAAGTACCCGAGGAAGTACCATATCAATATCAGCTTTATTTCTTGCTTCACATACCCCGTCCCATATTTAAAAAAGATGGCGCATATCGCATAGCATTTTTTACAGGTTTTTTCTGAGACAAACTTGTCCATATCTTTACCTCCACTTTCTTATTCATGAGAGAAACACATGTACGCATAATTTATCCCCCTTTTAATTGGAATTAAATCAACTATGGAAAGAAAACCTTACATTGTTTGTGTTATTCAAAAATAACGGTCTTTTAATCAACTGTAGTACTTGTAGCAAGGTGTTAATGAAGACCTTAGATTAGCAATAAGCCTTCCATATTTCAATGTTGTGTCATTGGTAACCAGGGAAACATTGGTGTCAGAAAACGATCATGTGATAAAGTGAAGCATTCATGCTGATACTGATCAAGATTTTTTTTGATATCCTCCTATCCAAGGCTCAAGATAACAGGTTTTTTACCGGGAGCTACTTTTTTTCAAAGTAGCGCCTGGATCATGGGATTTATTGAGAACCAGGAGCTACTTTCAGTCTACCGGGAGCTAACTTTTTGTTAAATCGTATTGTCAAATCGAAATTTGATGTCTTAGGCAAGCTTACCGATCATACGGGCGCTGGTTTGGACAAAATATCAGCGCTCGGTTGTTTATTTTTCAGCATTACCGGGCGCTATGGCAGGAAGACCGAGGGGTAAAAATCGCCCAGCGCCCGCTTATCTTGAGCCTTGCTCCTATCTACCTTTGGAGATGCTTTCTATACGCTTAATTCATACATACTGCAAAATTTGTGTTTGACTTTGTGCCCACCACCTTAATAATAGCAGGTTTGGTGTAAGAGTAAGAATCTATTGCAGAACGTCTTGAGAACGCAATGGACTGCTTCGTTCCATATTGTTTAGTTGGGGGGGGGGGGGGGGGGGGGGGGGGGGTAACGGCAACGGCAACACTATTGCTAAAAAACTGTTCCAGAATATAATTCGCATAAAACAACAATTCAATTTTAGATAAGAATCTAGTTGGCGATCCTACAAGAGTATGTGGAACTTCCAAAAGGCTGCGCCTCAGATGTCGTGAATGAGAGCGTTTCCTCTCCCCATCTTCAGATCTTGGACCGAATTTCGTTACCTTAATTACACAAAAACTCCACATTTAACAGACTGCTACCTAAGCCTATCATCATGTTCGGTTGTACCACTTTTAGATCCTTAACACAAAATACGTACCTACCTTAATAAAGTTTATAACCATTTGTTCATGTTATCGCCAATACTGAATCCGGTTCATTGAAAGACCATACACTTTCCCGTTGATGTTGACGACAACGGCTCTCTCAACATCTCACTTATACCGCAAATCTGTTTGTTGGTGTTTACTTAAACAAAACTGTCGTTCAGACTATTTTTAAGCGGCAACTATTTCGACATCGCGTTGATATAATGATATATTCGTATATATAGGGTCATTAGTGCTTTCGTTGCCTTAGAGATGGACGTCAGAAAGTGTGTTTGTAGGTCACATTGCTATGGCAACCGCCTTTAACATTGTCGGAAGCTTAAGGCTACCGATCAGCTGCTTGCTATCCCAGATACTTTGCTAATGCTATCCATACCGATCAATCAACATTCTCTTCCATGCACGTTAGTTTTTCACCGATGCACTTTAGCCTATATATCATC
This sequence comes from Ophiura sarsii, assembly GCA_035610835.1. NCBI lineage: Eukaryota > Metazoa > Echinodermata > Ophiuroidea > Amphilepidida > Ophiuridae > Ophiura > Ophiura sarsii. The sequence goes on along the minus strand of CM069443.1, from coordinate 54,553,550 downwards.
ATAAAGTAATCATGGTATAGTAGTCACGGTAGTGGTAGTAGCGTCACGCAACACCCGTGGATCTCAGGGAACACCTCCCCTAGAAAAAAGTGCTAATTATTCAGACATTTCGGGATTGTTCCTATTCTGAAATGTGACAAAGTTATGCGCCTGTGTTACTACACTTTGATCATTTCTTTCCACTGACAAAGTCGGATGGATCGTCATTGAACGAATCGACACAAGTGACCAAGTTACTAAGAGGTCAACCCCCGGGGGAGGGGGGGTACTCACGTATGTAAGGCATACGGGGACGTGCCGCTCCAGTGGGTCGTTTTTCATGAGACATCCTTAGCCAAGGGTAGGCTTTTCAACTGAAATATCCTTAGACATGGGTCCTGTTTTTCTATTTTCGCGAAAATTTGCCAAAATTAGGTCTATTTTCCCGAAAATTTGGTCTAAAATGAAGCAAAACCCCTAAAAATCACCCTTAGAAATGGGTAGGGGTTTTGAATCTCCAGCGGCACACCCCCGACCAAACCAAATCCGAGTACCCCCCCCCCCCCCGGGGGGGTCAACCTCCCCGGCCGCTTGGTGCAATGCGCATCACATAATTCGACCCGGCGGCCCTGATTGGTTACCGGATATTCCTTTCCAAGTTTCCAAACATGCGCATTTGCGCGATGCAGACGATTCTGGAAATTATGCGTAAGAGCCTACTTGATTAAGCGAATTAGACGAACTGTTAACGACGGATTAAATTCAAAAAATGATACTGACACTGGAGTTTGTTATCCAACTTTGGTTTTAGGATGAAATAATTTAGTTCCAATGTGTGATGAATTTTGTTGGGTCATATAATCAAAATCAATGTTAATTGAAACCAACGGAGATTCAAAATGTACGGCCATTCGTGTCCACCGTCGTCTGGCGCGATGAGCTGAACGCAAGTGCGCCGCGTTGCGACCAGGATAATATATTTGACGTGTGTTCATTGACGTTTCAAACTACGCGCGGAACTTAATCTAAAGTGGGCGCACCTCCTCTTCAGTCCGAAATATGAAACGTCTTTCTCAAAATTACTCAAAGCATAGAGCCGTAGAGATTGTCATCAAGGCACTTACGATGAGCGTTTTGTTGGGGATATGATAAGGATAATTGATGAGCTACTGTGCATTCGTCTTGATAATCGCTCGAGGCCTTGCATGAGTGCACCAGCCCTCGAGCGCCGATACGAATGCACTGTTTGCGAATGAATTATCTATCATACACTTCGCGACGCGTACCAGAACCTGCTCTAAAATGGTAAAATTGTGATTAAAAAAAAAAAAAATCCAACGAAAATTTAGTTAAATTTCCGTCTGTTAGAAACACCGCTTATGATGTGTAGCACAAGATACTGTTGAATACGCATGGAAGGGTTTCAACTAGCCTGTATACGATTTAGGTTGTGAGCTGTCAAAATTGGGATCAATGACCGAGTGGAAAACATATCGACAAACTTGAATTGGAAGTTGGATATGCATGACCACGGATACAACTGGTATTAAGTAGGGCCTATAAATGTAATCCATTATGTATAGGTTTGTGTAAAAACAAGTACTCGAGCGTTTTTAGATCGAACTGTAGTAAAAAATTAATAACAACATTACCGATCAAGTGTGGTACAGTAAAAGACCTGTTGGGGAGAATACCATTGCTAACGTGTCAAAGAGGTTGTGTGCTGACGCTGGTGCGTCAGGCTGCTATACCGTACACAGTTTGAGAAGAACAACCATCACAATCCGCAACTTATGTTCCGAGAAGACGTACCAGAGAAGATCATTAACCCTAACCCACCCGGTGGATTTTCCAACGAAATGTTTTTCAAGCGAAAAAAGCACACACAACAAGAGGTGCCACGCCCCGGGGTTTGAACCCACGACCTCTCGGTTGGCGGGCGGACACTCTACCAACTGCGCCACGGGGGAAGCTGTGCTGGGCGAGTGTATTCGCCCAGCTATATAGCCCGGGGCCATTATTTCACACAAAAACCTCAGCGCCACGCGGAACCAGGATGCTGGGAAATGGGATTTCATGGGATCTGGGGCTGTAAGGGTTAATCAGGGTAAAATTAGAGAAAAAAAGTGAAAATTAAAAAGAAGAAAAAAAATCGTTCCTTAATCAGGGTAAAATTAGAGAAAAAAAGTGAAAATTAAAAAGAAGAAAAAAAATCGTTCCTTAATCAGGGTAAAATTAGAGAAAAAAAGTGAAAATTAAAAAGAAGAAAAAAAATCGTTCCTTAACCCTAACCCACCCGGTGGATTTTCCAACGAAATGTTTTTCAAGCGAAAAAAGCACACACAACAAGAGGTGCCACGCCCCGGGGTTTGAACCCACGACCTCTCGGTTGGCGGGCGGACACTCTACCAACTGCGCCACGGGGGAAGCTGTGCTGGGCGAGTGTATTCGCCCAGCTATATAGCCCGGGGCCATTATTTCACACAAAAACCTCAGCGCCACGCGGAACCAGGATGCTGGGAAATGGGATTTCATGGGATCTGGGGCTGTAAGGGTTAATCAGGGTAAAATTAGAGAAAAAAAGTGAAAATTAAAAAGAAGAAAAAAAATCGTTCCTTAACCCTAACCCACCCGGTGGATTTTCCAACGAAATGTTTTTCAAGCGAAAAAAGCACACACAACAAGAGGTGCCACGCCCCGGGGTTTGAACCCACGACCTCTCGGTTGGCGGGCGGACACTCTACCAACTGCGCCACGGGGGAAGCTGTGCTGGGCGAGTGTATTCGCCCAGCTATATAGCCCGGGGCCATTATTTCACACAAAAACCTCAGCGCCACGCGGAACCAGGATGCTGGGAAATGGGATTTCATGGGATCTGGGGCTGTAAGGGTTAATCAGGGTAAAATTAGAGAAAAAAAGTGAAAATTAAAAAGAAGAAAAAAAATCGTTCCTTAATCAGGGTAAAATTAGAGAAAAAAAGTGAAAATTAAAAAGAAGAAAAAAAATCGTTCCTTAACCCTAACCCACCCGGTGGATTTTCCAACGAAATGTTTTTCAAGCGAAAAAAGCACACACAACAAGAGGTGCCACGCCCCGGGGTTTGAACCCACGACCTCTCGGTTGGCGGGCGGACACTCTACCAACTGCGCCACGGGGGAAGCTGTGCTGGGCGAGTGTATTCGCCCAGCTATATAGCCCGGGGCCATTATTTCACACAAAAACCTCAGCGCCACGCGGAACCAGGATGCTGGGAAATGGGATTTCATGGGATCTGGGGCTGTAAGGGTTAATCAGGGTAAAATTAGAGAAAAAAAGTGAAAATTAAAAAGAAGAAAAAAAATCGTTCCTTAACCCTAACCCACCCGGTGGATTTTCCAACGAAATGTTTTTCAAGCGAAAAAAGCACACACAACAAGAGGTGCCACGCCCCGGGGTTTGAACCCACGACCTCTCGGTTGGCGGGCGGACACTCTACCAACTGCGCCACGGGGGAAGCTGTGCTGGGCGAGTGTATTCGCCCAGCTATATAGCCCGGGGCCATTATTTCACACAAAAACCTCAGCGCCACGCGGAACCAGGATGCTGGGAAATGGGATTTCATGGGATCTGGGGCTGTAAGGGTTAATCAGGGTAAAATTAGAGAAAAAAAGTGAAAATTAAAAAGAAGAAAAAAAATCGTTCCTTAACCCTAACCCACCCGGTGGATTTTCCAACGAAATGTTTTTCAAGCGAAAAAAGCACACACAACAAGAGGTGCCACGCCCCGGGGTTTGAACCCACGACCTCTCGGTTGGCGGGCGGACACTCTACCAACTGCGCCACGGGGGAAGCTGTGCTGGGCGAGTGTATTCGCCCAGCTATATAGCCCGGGGCCATTATTTCACACAAAAACCTCAGCGCCACGCGGAACCAGGATGCTGGGAAATGGGATTTCATGGGATCTGGGGCTGTAAGGGTTAATCAGGGTAAAATTAGAGAAAAAAAGTGAAAATTAAAAAGAAGAAAAAAAATCGTTCCTTAACCCTAACCCACCCGGTGGATTTTCCAACGAAATGTTTTTCAAGCGAAAAAAGCACACACAACAAGAGGTGCCACGCCCCGGGGTTTGAACCCACGACCTCTCGGTTGGCGGGCGGACACTCTACCAACTGCGCCACGGGGGAAGCTGTGCTGGGCGAGTGTATTCGCCCAGCTATATAGCCCGGGGCCATTATTTCACACAAAAACCTCAGCGCCACGCGGAACCAGGATGCTGGGAAATGGGATTTCATGGGATCTGGGGCTGTAAGGGTTAATCAGGGTAAAATTAGAGAAAAAAAGTGAAAATTAAAAAGAAGAAAAAAAATCGTTCCTTAACCCTAACCCACCCGGTGGATTTTCCAACGAAATGTTTTTCAAGCGAAAAAAGCACACACAACAAGAGGTGCCACGCCCCGGGGTTTGAACCCACGACCTCTCGGTTGGCGGGCGGACACTCTACCAACTGCGCCACGGGGGAAGCTGTGCTGGGCGAGTGTATTCGCCCAGCTATATAGCCCGGGGCCATTATTTCACACAAAAACCTCAGCGCCACGCGGAACCAGGATGCTGGGAAATGGGATTTCATGGGATCTGGGGCTGTAAGGGTTAATCAGGGTAAAATTAGAGAAAAAAAGTGAAAATTAAAAAGAAGAAAAAAAATCGTTCCTTAATCAGGGTAAAATTAGAGAAAAAAAGTGAAAATTAAAAAGAAGAAAAAAAATCGTTCCTTAACCCTAACCCACCCGGTGGATTTTCCAACGAAATGTTTTTCAAGCGAAAAAAGCACACACAACAAGAGGTGCCACGCCCCGGGGTTTGAACCCACGACCTCTCGGTTGGCGGGCGGACACTCTACCAACTGCGCCACGGGGGAAGCTGTGCTGGGCGAGTGTATTCGCCCAGCTATATAGCCCGGGGCCATTATTTCACACAAAAACCTCAGCGCCACGCGGAACCAGGATGCTGGGAAATGGGATTTCATGGGATCTGGGGCTGTAAGGGTTAATCAGGGTAACATTAGAGAAAAAAAGTGAAAATTAAAAAGAAGAAAAAAAATCGTTCCTTAACCCTAACCCACCCGGTGGATTTTCCAACGAAATGTTTTTCAAGCGAAAAAAGCACACACAACAAGAGGTGCCACGCCCCGGGGTTTGAACCCACGACCTCTCGGTTGGCGGGCGGACACTCTACCAACTGCGCCACGGGGGAAGCTGTGCTGGGCGAGTGTATTCGCCCAGCTATATAGCCCGGGGCCATTATTTCACACAAAAACCTCAGCGCCACGCGGAACCAGGATGCTGGGAAATGGGATTTCATGGGATCTGGGGCTGTAAGGGTTAATCAGGGTAAAATTAGAGAAAAAAAGTGAAAATTAAAAAGAAGAAAAAAAATCGTTCCTTAATCAGGGTAAAATTAGAGAAAAAAAGTGAAAATTAAAAAGAAGAAAAAAAATCGTTCCTTAACCCTAACCCACCCGGTGGATTTTCCAACGAAATGTTTTTCAAGCGAAAAAAGCACACACAACAAGAGGTGCCACGCCCCGGGGTTTGAACCCACGACCTCTCGGTTGGCGGGCGGACACTCTACCAACTGCGCCACGGGGGAAGCTGTGCTGGGCGAGTGTATTCGCCCAGCTATATAGCCCGGGGCCATTATTTCACACAAAAACCTCAGCGCCACGCGGAACCAGGATGCTGGGAAATGGGATTTCATGGGATCTGGGGCTGTAAGGGTTAATCAGGGTAAAATTAGAGAAAAAAAGTGAAAATTAAAAAGAAGAAAAAAAATCGTTCCTTAACCCTAACCCACCCGGTGGATTTTCCAACGAAATGTTTTTCAAGCGAAAAAAGCACACACAACAAGAGGTGCCACGCCCCGGGGTTTGAACCCACGACCTCTCGGTTGGCGGGCGGACACTCTACCAACTGCGCCACGGGGGAAGCTGTGCTGGGCGAGTGTATTCGCCCAGCTATATAGCCCGGGGCCATTATTTCACACAAAAACCTCAGCGCCACGCGGAACCAGGATGCTGGGAAATGGGATTTCATGGGATCTGGGGCTGTAAGGGTTAAGGGGCGATATCCAAACTCTACAGTGATTTTAAAGCATTTTTCTAGCGATTTTACAACGATATTCCAACGGTATTTCGTTCTATTGTTAAAAGCATCGGAAAAAGATCGGTGATTAACTAGAAACCTCTCTACTTATCTGGCGTTAACAATAGAACTATTGTAGTACTCTCGATGGCTGCATTAGTGAAGCAGACAGATCAAAGGCGCAAGGAAGGTTGTGTTATATTCTTTAAGAAATACTATAATATAGTAGAGAGGTTTCTAGTTAATCACCGATCTTTTTCCGATGCTTTTAACAATAGAACGAAATACCGTTGGAATATCGTTGTAAAATCGCTAGAAAAATGCTTTAAAATCACTGTAGAGTTTGGATATCGCCCCTAAAGAAGTTAGCAGTTGTCGCAGTAACTCCGATCGGTATAAGGTTAATACAAGCACCAAACAGAAAGCCGGTGTGTCCGATGTAATTCAAGGTGAGCATGAATTTAATTGTTTGATTGTTTGTTTGTTAGTTTTTTGTTGTTTATTGGTCTGTTTGTTATATTATATATTAATGTTTGTGCACTGGTTATTTGGGTTTTTTTAAATTTTAATTTTAATATATTTTTTTGAAGGGGGGGGGGGGTATTTTGAATGCTAGATTTACATATTTACAGAATGATTTCACTGTGATAGATGTCTTACTATTACCGTAGTATGTGTTTAATACTTAATAAAGGAAAAAGGTAAATTAATTTAGGTGACACGGCTAATAGGCCTAAATGCCACCTTACAAAAACATTTAACTTTATGTTCATTGGAACTAGTATTTTCAATTTTTCTCTCAAAATTGCAAAGTTCTATATACTTTGCATATCATTAACGAACCGGTGTCATTTTTTTATTCAAATTTAACGAAGTACTCCACAATTGTCATAAGATATGTAGTTTAATAGCACAAATCTTTCCATTTCAGGCTCGACAAAACGTTTGAAAACCGCATCGGTAACGCAATCTACAGCAAAGTTCCATGTCATCGGCATCAGCATGATCAGCAAGACGTAAAATTCAGGAACCAAAGTCACATCAATGACCAAATACCAACATACAACATCATCCAAGAGCAGATCAGCCACAACCACAGAACGTAGTGATTTCGCAGCAGCAAGGAGGGCAAGTACCTCTTCAGCAGAAGTACACTTTCCACAATTTCACCGTTCATACTATACATGTATATATAACTAAAAAGTAATAATACTGATAAAGTATAGACCCATAATTATAGGCACACGCACACCATTTTAATAAAGAAAATGAATTCACGACTGTGTATTAAATATGTAGCCACATTTAAAATTGGTGCATACTACTATTATAGTGTTAGTGTCGGATCTCTTCAATGCAATTCAAGAAAGTAAAGGATGGAAATCAGTATAGTCTGTAACTGTTTATGTGTAATTTAAAGGAATGAAATTTGAATATGCAGGGTGTATCAAAGAAAAAATAGGACTCTCTTTCAGCATGGATTAATTTATTCCTTATTAAAACCACTGAACCATGACCAATTTGATTTACTTGTCAGGTACAACTAATAAAGTTAAAATCCTGAAGGGGGGGGGGGGGGGGGGGGGGGGGGGGGGGGGGGGGGAGTGTGTACGGAAAGTGTGACCAACTAGGCAAGTCAACCAAATTTTTGTAGTATGTTCAATGTTAATTCACACAGTAAATAAGAGTAACATGACAGTGGAAGATTACATATTTAAATTGGCTAAAAGGGACATTTTTCGTATTCTTATCATACTAATTTTTTTTAATTATCATACATATATGGTAGAAATTGAAGTTGACTTTACAAGTTCCACAAGTATAAATGTCCTTCTCTGTCAATGATTGGTATACACACACTACTGACATGATTGGTGCTTTCCTACAAACTTTCAAACATGCTGAGGCTTTTTCATGAGAACAATAAGCAACATGAACATTGCACAGAAATATTCATGCATCAAATTAATGAATTATGTAGATATTAATGATTTGTGCAAGAATTAAGGGGAATACCAAACTAATCTATGCTGTTGTTTATAGATAGATAATTCACAATATATTTGAATGTAAAGTATTCAAATGTAAACCATGTCATTTTTTGGTTTGTATGTGTAAATCCCATTGTACATGACAGGGTTTGCGCAAATCATTCTAGCGGTCTTATTCTTCATTGGATTTATCCAAAGAAGATTTCTTGATGCACCCCAGGATGCTTCACTTTCATCACATGACCACTGATTTCTGTCACCAGTGTCTACTGGTTCCCATCGACATTACAGTGCAAGGAAATGCTTATAAAGTTGTTAAACGAGGGTCTTTAAGAAAAGCCTTTAGCAAGTAATATGATTGATGTGTCTTTAATACAGTCCTTTCTTGATTTTCTTAAAGACCCTATATTTTTATAAATACAAGTTTTAGTTGGGATTCAACTTCTTTCATATTTGTGGCCAAGTTTACCCTATCTTCACCATGCATTACTATGGTAGAGGTCAGACGACCCCCAGCTGTTAATTACTTTAACACATGTTTGGCACTATTTGTTTTGGTGATAAGCCCTGCTGGTACTGTAGGGGCGCTAAGGATTATGGGGTACATCAAGAAATCTTCTTTGGGATTTATCTTAGATTTTCAGAATGTGATCATTATTAATTGGGCTTTGCACTGACGGTGAATTGGTCATGGTCCAGTGGTTTTGAAAAAGTAAAAAAGCGCCATGAAACAGTCCTATTTTTTTGATACACCCTGTATCACTATACATGATTTGGGATCGATAATTATTTTTCTAGCATTATGCTTGCTGGACTCCTCCTATACCATTTGCTTTGATGGTTTAAAAAATACCGGTTTGTTTCAAAATGTTAAAATTAAGAATCTTAAGATGACGATAATTTTGGCACGGTTTGTGATTTAATAGAAAGATGTCTTTCCCATGGTATAAGGCCAAATAAAAAATACCTAGTTTCTCGTCCTATCTTTTGAAAATAAGAAGGATGAGGGCACTTTTGTAACAAAAACAACAACAAAAAACAATGCGAAATCTCCATTACCGGCATGGTATTTCCTGTTTTGTTGCGTAACTTGAGGACGAGGCCTTTGTAAAAAAAACCCGTTTCATAGCTTTAACACAAAACCTGCTTCAAAATGCTCATTGGATTAACGTAAATCTATTGCCAAGATGTCAGCTGTTTAAATATTTTAAAAAAAAGGTTATGGATGCGATACCGAAAATGAAGGAACATTACATACTTCCTGAAAAGGGATGCGCGGTGGGACGATAAACAACTCTATTTTTTCACTTGGCCTAACTAAATGTATTTAAATAATAATTACTATAACATGGTTCGAGTTTGATGTACTATTATAATATGTTTAAATCGTGTGGAATACAATCATACAGAACACAAAACATCGTATCATTGTCATTTATACATTTTTGTCAAAAGGATTGATAATCTGTCATTCCATTGAGGTGTTAGATGCCATGATCATTCACAGTGTAATTTAATCGTAAAACCACGGGAAATGTTTTAGGATAGGGTTAAGAGTTAATGAAGTAGCCGCGGGAAATGGTTATGGAGGGGTTATGATTATAAATCCACCTGGTTGGTGTAGTTGCAGTGGGGGGGGGGGGGGGGGGGGGCAATTGTAGGGGGTTTATGTGGTTTTAAAAGTACCGAGGGTTAACTTGATGCGGTTTGAGAGGTAGGGGTTAATAAAGTAGACACGGTAAATGGTTTAGGAGGGATATGGTTATAAATCAACCTGATTGGGGGTGGGGGTGGGGGGGGGGGGGGTTGTAGGGGGTTTATAATGCCTTTAGAAGGGATATGGTTATAAATAAACCTGGTTTGGGGGTGATGTAGGGGGTTTATGTGGTTTCAGAGGTAGGTAGTGGTATAACCAGGAGGTTTATGTGGTTTCAGAGGTAGGTAATGTGGCATAACCATCTAGCGGGGACCCGAGCGTAGCGAGGGTACGCCGCTAGTATTTATAATTTATGATCAGAAATGTAAATCTGCAACAACAAAAAATCAAGGACAGAGGGCGTCACATGGAATATATCGCATAGTATGCCTTTAAAAGGGATAACTTTTTGACGATCTGGAGGCCAAAAGTTGGTCCTTCACATAACGCGACAGTAGCCTTCAGAATTGAGACCAACACTTTGAATGTGATGTAAGTTGGTATAGTGCCATTAACCATATTATAATCAAGACGGGGATGGATAAGTGGGTATTTTGTTTGAAGCTATATAGACTAGAGCGTGTTTCTACTGGGGCAAAGTAAACGCTAAGATTAAACGCTAAGATTAATCGGTAAGTTTTTAATCCCCCTGTTTCTACTCGCGAAAAGTAACCGCTAAGTTTATCGATCCTACATGTAGTCGATGGGCCACGACATTTGACCTTTTGTGTAATACCAAACAATGCCACCGCACCTGAAAAAGATTGCTTCACAATGTGTATAACCCATCGTGACACGGTTCACGACACAAACCGCTAAGATTAATCGCCTTTCTGTTTCTATTGGGTTTCTTGCCGTTTCTTTCCGGTTCGAAACCTGGTTTGTGAAGGTTTTTGGGATAATCAAATTTTTTTAAATCAGCATTTTTAGTGACATTTGATACAAAAAATGCGTTCTCCGACTCATTTCATGTCCAAAAATGTATACTTACTTTTATATACATCACATGTACAATGATGTATAATTCAAATGTTACAGCGCTTGATAAATTTCATGTTTTTAGGGTTGACCCCATAAAGGCCGCTATCATACACCCGAGTTCTTTGCATTATGATTTTATTTAGGTGGCCAGTACTTCCCGAGCTCTGGTCTGATTTGGTCAACCTACCATAGTATATTAATTGTATTGTCATTGTATGTATCTCATTTGTGGAAAATAAACTGAAACTAAAACTGAAACTATCAAAGGTAAAATAGGGGTCAAATTTAAAAAAAGCTGTATTGTATATCAAACTGTTCTTAGGATCATAAGGAACGATCAATCGTTGTCTATCCACACGATGTTCAGTTTCCGAGATAGCTTAGGGCAACATAATTATGTCAAAGGTCAATGGTTTTATGCTCTTTTTATGAAGTTGGTCTCAAATAATTCTGATGGATATATAAAAATACTAGTTTGGATATACAATCATTGTTCTCTTCTTATGATCTCAGGGAGAGTTGGATATGCATAACCCTTATTAAATATGGGGCACAAAAGGAGGAGAGGGCGTGCTCCCATCTTTTGAGCTGACACAAGACAAGTGGAAGCATGCCCATCTTTGCATTTTGACCCCTATATGATCGCTGACCTCTAATAGCAGCCTTATAAGCTACACAATTGAAAAGTCTAGCAAGCAAATATATTTTAAGTAGACGTACAAGTAGGTATCTCTTTACCTTAAATATACCAAAACTCACTTGGCTCCAGGACTATAGGCTATATATTTGTGTGTATTTACTTTTATTACTGTGCAATGTTATATGAATAACAGTTGTTTGCTGCTACACAAGCTGTGATCCATTTCGACCCGTCTCGATCCTTTGTACCCATTTGGACCCATTACCAAATTTGCTAACACCCATTGGCAACAGAAAAGAAAGTGAACGAACGTTGAGTTATATACCACAATCATGACAATGGCCATGGCAACCGGTTCCCAACAAAATAGGCATACCTCTATTCTGAAAGATCTTGATAAAAGCTATGTACATTTATACACATATCAAAATGTTTAGAAAAACCCAGAACCATAATATCTTTCTAAAACATTTAAAAGTTAGGTAACTTAGGTACTCAATATTTCGTAAATTTCTGTCTACTTCAGTAAAAGCAAAACGGAATTGACCCATTGTGAGTGACATTAAATTTTATCCTAATACGCCCCTATTTGATATTGCGACTTTTCCCCGTTGACAAAATGCTGCAAAATCGTATATAATATAATGATATTTGACTATCCCCAAATTATACACCGCAAAAAGAAAGTCCACGCTCACTAGAGAAGTCGTTCCTTTACATTTTAGTCATAATTTAATTGATCTAAGCCTTTGGGGGAATTTCGTTACTACAAACATTTTGATAACATCGTTCACCTCAGAAAACTGTAAATCGTCATTGATTGATTATAGGTCAATTAATGCGTATGTCTTGTTACAATAGAAATTAGAAAAATCAATGCACGCCGCGATGGGTGTTGATACGAATAATGTCACGACCCCGAAGGGGGAGTGGCATTGTGAGCATATCCACACCCAGCGCAAGTGCTTTGATTTTTCTGAATTCTCGAGAAACAAGACATACGCATGCATGTATTGACCTAATTCTTACACGACGATACTAATCACATTTTTATAGTTTTAACTTCCTTTGAGTAATTTCAAACGAATAGAAAGCATATAGACAACTTTACTAATACCCGCAGCAAAAATCGGCGAACCCATGCTTCCTGCAAGAACGAATCGAAACAAAGCGCGCAATGCGCACTTGTAAGGCGCGAAACGCGGAGTGCATTGACATTTTCAATGCACTCCGCGTATTTTGATTTCCTGCTTTCTGATTGGTTCGTACCAGTTAGAGTGTATGAATAAAGATTTATGGACAACTATGCCGTTTCATAAGTGACTAATTTTAAGATTATACACAATGCCGCATGCTTGCACACCGTATGAGTTCTATGGAGTATTGATCTGGGTGTGCAAGCGGGCTATTCGATTCAAATTGAGGCATGTGTGTCTTTAGAGCCTGTGAAACCTTGTAATCTGTGACTTCAAAACTGCACGATCTTTCTTCATAAAGGCGCTGTCACACCAATCCGATTTAGCTCGCCGTAGCTATACCGAAGCACAAATTTGGCGATTTTCGGGGATCAGTATACTAGTACAGTAACGGTAACGGTATCACATCGCTAGAACGGTAGTACATCGTTAGTACACCGGCAGGACTACGGTCAGAGATTCTATTAAGTCAGACCTAGCCGATTTGGCCCGCCCGAGCTACTATACCGGAGCACACATTTGGCGATTGTCGGGGATCGGTACTAGCATGACTAGTACGGTAGCGCAACGGTATGACATCGCTAAGAACGGTAGAACATCGCCAACTTTGTGATGCGGTACGTACAGCTACGGCGAGCCAAATCGTCTAGGTGTGACAGCGTAAACCTTGGATGATACCATCTTTGGTAGCAATGGGGTACCAAAGAAATGTAGCTAGTAAAATTGTACAAAGGTCTGTATCAATAATGATATCATATGATGACCAGACAAGATAGGACCTCTCTGATGAGAGCGCGGAACGTTTATATTATTACAGGAGAAATACAATTTATAAAGATCGGCATCTACAGAACACAGCAATCATTCCTTGCCGAAACTGATGATATACGAGACAGTATATGATTGGGTTAACTACGGAGTTTGCCAACGGTACGATATACAATATGGTTTGAGCTAGCACGATCATTTTGTCGCTAATTTTCACGACTCCCGTACGAGAAAGCAAAAATACGAGTTGACACGGGGTCCAGAAGATCACAAACGCACTGATTACAAAAAGTAAAATATTGACAACTTTCTGTCGCGCCGAAGAATATTGTTTAGCGGACGTAGCACGATTCTCGCGTCTATGGTACTCCGAACTCGTTCTTAGAGTCGATATTATCCGTTGGTACATGAACAATAATGAAATTAAAGGCAACAAGAACGTCATTAAAAAATCCCATATGGAAACAAGGGTTTGTATTTCATTCGGAGCTTGGTATGAACATTCTTTTGTCTGCGCGTCGTATCTGAAAAACACTGGTAAATAGCATTCCGTTATGAAACCCCACATCCAGGTAAACACTGCAAAGTAAGCAAGACGTGAAATCGAGAAAAATCTCCGATACAGAAATGGATGAACGATGGCTAGAAATCGCTCAAATGTTACAGCAACAAGGAAATAAACAGACGATACACAACAAGCCCAAAATATGTACTTATTAACGACCAGCCGGCAAAGTAGTTCCCGCGCAATTTTGTTCTTCAGCTCATCTGATTCTAGTTTTACCACAAGCTTATTTTGATAAATACTTTCGCTGGTGTGCATATTTAATGCGGTGGCGAAGGAGCACACCAATAAATCAGCTGATGCTAGACAAAATAGTAAGAAATTTGTTTTGTTGTGCAGTTTTTTGGCGCAAATAATGGTTACGCAGACGACAATGTTGCCAATCAAACCGATAATACCCAACGCTAATTCTAATGTCAGAATAAGAGATGTTTCTACAAATGTTGTAGTCGTACCGTTTTGGTGACTGAGGATTAAGCCTGGTATTGATGACGCCATTGAAGAAATGTCCAGATCAGAATTCAGTTACGCAAACGACTATGTTGCCATCAGACCGATAATACCCAACGCTAATTCTAATGTGAGAGTTATATTTGTTTTAACCATAAACAACATCGTAGTTTTACCGGCCGTTGTCATGATGAATTAAGCCTGGTATTGAAGATGCCATTGAGGAAATGGGATATACTCTTGTAAGAATTCAGTACAGATTTGCTGCAAGAATAAACAAAAATAAAACAATGTTACAAATCAAAGATCATAGGTGGAACAATTCCATTTGAACTCAAGTCACAAGTCACAATAAACTTTCTATCGAGCAGTAATGTTTATTTGAGAATAGATGATTAATATGAAATTCTTACGCTAAAAAATATTATATGAACGCTTCGTGGCCAAGAAATAGTGTTTCAAGAGTCGATAGATGTGCGATAATTTTATGGAGTATAAATGGAAGTGTTTCTTAACATCAGTCGGTCAGATGAAGCGTCCAGGATATGACGTTGGTCTAAAACTGTTGTACCTATAAATATAATGTATTAAAAAGTAAGTACAGTTAACCTATCTGGGGCTTTACTGCATATATCTACCTTAACTTAATAGAGAATCCAGAAAGCTGCTACGTTAACATGGTTACGGTTTTTAACTCTGCATTTAACTTTACGGTTTCGTTTCATGGGGATATGACATTCTATATATAATTAGTTTAATGATGTATAAAACAGTTGTATTGCTCAATGATGTATGACAGTTGTGTTGTATTATTGTATACTGGCCGCAATTCAGTTCATGACTGCTATGGCCTTTTTTAATAAACCTTTTATGAATGAATGATGAATGAATGAATGAATGATAGACTGAGAGCAAACCTTACCTGTTACATACACTTTATGACTGAGTTCGCCACCTACAGAACACAGTAATCATTCCTTGTCTAAATTGATGATATACCAGACAGTATATTATGGGGTTAACTACAGAGTTTGCCATCGGAACGATATAAAATAGAGCTAGCACGCTTATTTTGTCGCTAATTTTCACAGCTCCCGTAAAAGAGAGCAAAAACATAAGTTGACATGGGGCCCAGAAGATCACAAACGCACTGGTTACAAAAAGTAAAATGTTGACAACTTTCTTTCGCGCCAAAGACAACTGTTCTGCTGCCGTGGTACGACTCTCGCGTCTATGTTTCTCCGAACTTGACCTTATTTCGGATATTATGCGTTGGTACATGAACAATAACGTAATTAAGGGTAACCAAAAAGTTACCAAGTACCCCCATACAGGAAGAAAGTTTTGTAGGAATTCATTCGGAGCGTCGTAAGTACATTCTATAGTCTGCGCATCGTAACTAGAAAATATTGGTAGATATATTTCCTCTACAAAACTCAATGTCCATATAAATATGGTCAAGTAAACAACACGCGAAATCGAGAAAAATCTCCGATACAAAAATGGATAAACAATGGCTAGAAAACGCTCAAATGTTACAGCTACGAGAAAATTAATAGACGCATCACAACAAGCCCAGAAGAGGTATTTATTTACGACCAGTCGGCAGAGTAATTCCCGCGCAATTATGTTCTTCAGCTCGTCCGATTGCAACTGTATGAGTTTATTCTGTGAAATGCATTCGATGGTACGTGTATTCAATATAATTGCGAGGGAGCATACTAATAAATCCGCCGATGCTAAACAAAATATTAAGAAATTGGTTTTGTTGTGCAACTTTTTGGCGCCAACAATTGTCACGCAGACGACAATGTTGCCAACCAGGCCGGTAATACCCAACGCTAATTCTAATGTCAGAATTAGAGATGTTTCTACAAACGTTGTAGTCGTACCGTTGTGGTGACTGATGATTGAGCCTGGTATTGATGACGCCATTGAAGAAATGTCCAAAAATCAGAATTCAGGGTTTCCGGTTTTCTGAAAAATTTAACTCAAAACAAATCGTCCGAAATCAAATCAGGTAAATACTTTCACGCGTGCATGTATTATATGTGTATACACGATCGCATGTGACTAAAATGCCCGATTACAGATGTGTAGCATTATCGAAAAGTAACGTTGATTAACTTGCGATATATTGAATCTTATAATTCATCTAAAAATGTGATACATGTAGTCAATATCTTCCTCCGATCAGTGACATCAGTGTCTATTCCTGCGATAGCTGCATGGCGATAGATCCGAAATTCATGGTTTATACCGCGGGTAACATGCAAAACGACGAATGGAAAGGGAAGCTTATCGGATTGGTTATTGAAAACGCGTAAAGATACCTACTGAAATGATATATGAAGACGTCTACCTCTTCAACATTGAAGGGAATTGGCAGCTGATGAGTGAAATCGGCGAACATTGGACGCTTAGTGTGTATTTAGTTCGTTATTAGCCCTTTTAATGACTTGCTGACACGTCACTCGTCAGTAGTAACTGCGTTTGTATATCATATTGCTATAGCAACCGTTATATAGACATTTCGGAAACTTAAGGTTACCTCAGCTCTACTTGCTATATATAATTGATAAATGCAAACTTATAGATCCATGACATTAACGTACCAGCACTGATTTTTCTTATAACAAAGACTTTGTATATACATAATAGTGTTCGTTCATCTGGTGCCCATGTAAATACAGCCTCTGTGGTCTAGTGGGTAATCCTTCGCCGCGATAGCGAATTAGGGTGACCAGGTTCGAGTCCGTGTATTTTTGAGGTCTTTGTTTATTCAATTCACGCCATGCAGTTTGTCCGAGTCTATATATTATTTATTCATTTCACTTTCGGCTGGTATCATTTGCTCGATCCTCGCGTGTATTTAATTGAGTTTCGCTAGTCATAGATTCTGCTAGAATCATGCATATCGGCCAATATAATTGTTAATATTTACTAAATGTATTTCGGTCGCTTGAAATTCTCAACAAAGACTTGTATACACAATAGTGTTCGTTCATCTGGTGCCCATGTAAACACAGCCTATATGGTCTAGTGGGTAATCCTTCGCCGCGATAGTGAATTAGGATGATCAGGTTCGAGTCCGTGTATTTATAAGGTCTTTGTTAATTTAATCAAGGCATTAGTCCGAGTCTATATATTATTTATAATTTCAATATCATCAGATATTGTGGTATTTATTGCCGTTAACAATAAGGCTGGTAAATTCGTCGAATGATCGTTCGTCATTGTAAATTATATCGTAACAAACTACACTTGGATTTCCTTCTAGAGTCGGTGCTCCAACAGCCTTAAAGCATATTGATGCGTAAACGACTTTTTATCTCGGCTTTACACCAATTTACCAGTTGCCCTTAATAACGATAGTAACGTTGAAGAATAATCATAATGATGATGGAGAGTAACACAATGGCGCGTGTTAGCAATTTATAGTGTTTGAATTTAATAAAACTGGCTTGAACGTTAGATAATAAAGATCAAAACGATTCGTCATATTTAGGTGTCAATGGTAAAATCGTGATGTTGATTAATATAAACAGTAATTCGAATGCCATTCTTTCCTTCTTTTCCTTGGTGTATACAAATCGGTGGACGTGTCATATACATATATTGTTAACCCGGCCTCTATTTTTATTTATTATTTATTTATTTGGAAATGACACTTTTACTTTAGTGGCACACGTAAAGTAAACGGTGCGTCCAACAAAAATAAAACAACAAAACCAATACAGTTGTTGAAATATCGAACGTATTCGTTAACGGGAAAAAAATTGACGACAGTGCGTCATTAAATAGCACGCCCTCAAGTCGAACGCGCACCCGTTCCGGAGCAGACTGGTTACGTGATCAAGCGAATGGGACGAACGGTTAATGACAGATTGAATTCAAACAATGATACTGACACTGGAGTTTGTTATCCAACTCCGGCGGTTTTAGGATGAAATAATCTGAGTTCCAACGTGTGATGAATTTTCTTGGGGTCATATAATACAAATCCATTTTTACAATTGAAACCAACGGAGCTTCAAAATTTACGGCCATTCGTGTCCACCGTCGTCTGGCGCGATGAGCTGATCGGGAGTGCGCCACGTTGCGACCAGGAGAATACGTGACACGTTGACGTTTCAAACTACGCGCGGAACTATATCTAAGTGGGCGCACCTTCTCTTTAGTCCGAAAGCGATAGAGCGTCTTTCTTAAAATTCCGTTATGAAATATATTGATGCGGCTATTAATGAATGGGTAGCTAGAGCTGTAGAGATTGTCATACTCATAGGGCACTAATACAATGAGCGCATATACGGGAATAATCATCGCTAACCTGTTTTCTTCATTCAATATTAGATATGACGGCTCTCTTATGTTAAAGGGACACTAAGAGATGTGTTGGAGGATGCGCCCTCAATTATGATAAAAACTGGGATTGGTATACCGTATTATGTTTACAATTATATTATAACTTACACCTCTAAGGATTAAGAAAAATCAGCCCTCTTTGTACAACAAAACGTTGATTCAAAAATGCTGATCGAGCCGCGATCAGCATTTTACGTCAGACAGTGTCACCCTGCAGCACGCGTTATAAATAACGCGAAGCATATTTACATTGAGAGCGTTTTTAAAAAAGGTTCAATGAATAGCGATGGTATTGTTTTAATCAAGTTTTCCTTTTTGTGAGTAGAAACAACAATAATGGTAATTTTAATGTTCATCTTGAATTCTGAAGTAAATCCATTTAAAAAAGAAGAAGTTTAGAATCGAAACGTCAGGTCCTCTTATATTTATTACATTTACTTACATAGGCTATTTTTGTGGATAAGGCCAAAAAAAAAAGGTGTTTGTTTGTCCATAGAGGGTCCTCAAAAGGTAGGGTCGGTAGGTCGGATTTATTTTTTTATTTTTAATATTTTTTAATACAGATATTGTATTTGGGAATATAAATTCGGCATGAATACTGTGAATTAAAGTCCAAACACACACCAAAACACCTCAATTTTTTATAAGATTTTGATCTCTTTCTCCTGCTGGGGATGGGGCAGATTGTCAATTTAAAGTTCCAATATTGTCGCATTGGTTGCAACACTACAAACTCGATCAAATATTATTTTTGTACTGAGTTTGCAATGCGCAGATACCGTAGGACGCCGCCATTGTGATTGAATGTTGCACAAAGTGAAATAACGTTGTGTTGAAGTTTTGCTCGAAATATATACGTGAAAGTATTGCTAAACCTATTTTCCCCGCACTAACTACCCCAAAGATTGTTTTATACTATGTTGAAATTAATATTCATGCCGTTGAGCAACATTTTGGGAACAAATATTAACTGTAACTAGATTTTTCATATTTTCTCACACTGCGTTTTTAGTATAAAAATGACATCACTTGCACGTGCGATCACTGATTTTCATTTAGTCCTTTTAATAGTCCCGCGGGTGCCAAGTTCATGCATTAAACATCGTGTGTACACGGGATTGCGCATTGGGGATGGTGTTGCAAATACCAGAATGACGATATCATAAGGAATAAAAACGGTCCGTTTGGCCATTCAAATTGCTCAAAAATTGCTTAAAAAAATTATCGAAAATAAAAAGTAATACGGTCGGCACCTAGGTACACGGTCGGTCGGACGTGGACAAACAAACAACTTTTTTTTGTGGCCTAAGCAGTGTGCATTCAGCTTTTACATTAAAAAAAATCTTCAACACTTCTTCGTATCCCTATAACCCTAACTCTAGTACACCACACGGCAACAGATTTGCTTTCAGATCCCCAAACCAGAAAGGTCACCCCGACCCCCCCGGGATTTGAACCACGGACCTCCAGCACCAGGGCCCAGATCCTAGCCACTACACCACGGCTGTCAGTCTCACTCGGCGAAGTATATTCGCCTCGTTAAATAGCCTGGGTCCGTTTTGTAGCCCAAAAACCTGCACGCCGGGTTATACACTAGCAACCAAAAGTATTAGGACACCGTACAAGCTGCAAATTGAGAGAAAACACTGGGAATCTATTGAACTACTGTGTTAGCTTTTTGGTATTCTAGGGTTATGAAATTAATGGACAGTTCTTAAAAGTTTGTTACAATAAATGTGGGATGATATTCCAAACTTAAGACATTATTATTTAAAAGGAAAACATTTGTAACAATATTTCAGTGATTAAAGTTTATTGCATTGATATTTAGTTAATTTGAGTCGAATAGCTTGGCAAAAATTCTACTAAAGTCATGATGAAATGATAGCCCTGTGTAGTGTGCTCAGGTTATGTGGGCGCTATGAGAAAGTACAGAGAATTTGGTTGGTTTCCATTTAAACTATGAAAGTAAAGGTGTCAAAATGAAACTAAATTTCCCTCCCAAATATCTTATTATGAAGATGAATTGAGAGATCAGGGGGAATATGTGTGAGAGATTAAAGACTAGTGACAATATTGGGATTAGTTTTACTTGATTGAATCCATTGACAAACAATTGAGAAAGGTTTTTTTGAAAGGAAGTCAAAATTGTCAGACTTTTCACCATAGGATTACAATGGCTATAATGAGGTTGATGAATTATTCATGAGCTATTTCCAATGAGAAATTTGTATGGGGATTTGAAGAAGGCATATGTTTTCTTCGATTCCATGGAATTGAATTAGCAGATTTTGTAGGAAACATGAATTTATTAATGAGAAGAAATTCAACAACACATTTGTTCAACTCGTAGTGAAATATTACACTCCAAATTGAATATATCGGATGATTTTGACACCATAACCAAGTGTCCTAATAATTTTGGTTGCTAGTGTAACAACATTTTGTCCGCCCAGTTGCCGTGTGATGTAGTAGAGTTAGGGTTAATTAAAGTTATTCATTACCTCTTATTTAATGGACGCGATAAGGGCACAAGACAGATTTGAATGAGTTCGAAAGAAGGGTTGGTCCCAAAAATCTCATTTATGCCAGGAAAAAAACAACCCTGTTCCAATGCGAATTTGGAAATGTCACAGATTTTCATTAACTGGTGCTAATCATGGCTTATCTTTGTTGTTTTGTGGCAAATGTGGTACCAAAGTGTGCCAAAAAGATTCATCCAAATGTCTATCTACTCTGATTGGTCAAAAAATAATTGGAAGTCACTCTGTATAGGACATAAACAAAGTGT
The DNA here is from genome assembly GCA_035610835.1 of Ophiura sarsii. Classification (NCBI taxonomy): domain Eukaryota; kingdom Metazoa; phylum Echinodermata; class Ophiuroidea; order Amphilepidida; family Ophiuridae; genus Ophiura; species Ophiura sarsii. The sequence continues at coordinate 54,532,012 of CM069443.1, read as the reverse complement.
ATGACTTTCTTTTGTTGCTTATCAAACTGTACCGGTATACACATATTGCTCGCCTGTTATGATCTCAGGAACAGTTTGATAAGCATAAGCTGGTACCACTCTAGGTTTGCCCCTACACATGATACCAAAACTCACTAGGCCCCAGGACTAGCTATGTATTTGTGCGTAGTTACTTGTATTACTGTGCAGTGTTATATACATTTCAGTTACTTGACACACAACTGTGATCCATTTCGAACCGTCTCGATACATTTTGATCCATTTGGACCCATTATCAAATTTACTAACACCCATTGGCAACAGACTAAAAGAAAGTAAACGAGCGTTGAGTTACCACAATATGGCCATGGCAACTAATAGGCATACCTCTATTCTGAAAGATCTTGGTAAAAGCTATGTAAATTTGTAAACATATCAAAATGTTTTAAAAAACGAAAAACAACAATAGGCCTATATATCTAAATCGTTAACATTTAGGTAACTTAGGTACTCAATATTTCGTAAATGTCTGTCTACTGCATGCAGTAACACTCAGCAAAGCGGAATTGTACCTAGTGAGTGACATTTGCCCGGTTACGCCCCTATTTGATATTGTGACTTTTCCCCGTTGACAAAATGTTGCAAAATCGTCTAATATAATGATATTTGATTATCCCCAAATTATACACATTATACGCCAAAAGGGTCCAAAATGTGAAAGGTAGTGTAGAAATGCAAAAGGAAGTGTAGAAATGTAAAAGGTAGAAAATGTGAAAGGTAGTGTATTAAATGTAAAAGGTAGAAAATGTGAAAGGTAGTGTAGAAATGTAAAAGGTAGTTTAGAAAAAGCGATCGGTACGATTTAGTTAACTTTCCAGATATGTGCGCTTTGGTTGAGAGGTACAAATGCCGCGAGGTACATGTACTTATTCTCCGCGATGTACGTATTCTTCGCAAGGGGTACAAATTCGTCGCGAGGTACAAATTGAAATAGGTAGAAAAATTGAATTACGTGAGTAATTTGTACACTACCTTTTACATTTTGTACCCTTTTGGCGTATTTGGCCGCCCATAAGGGCGGCCAAATACGCCAAAAGGGTACAAATTCGTCGCGATGTACAAATTGAAATAGGTAGAAAAATTGAAATACGTGAGTAGTACGGATAGAATTATATATACGACAGGAATTGGTCGTTTAAGTTTGTATTCGTTTAGGAGTGTCATCAGGGGTTTGGCACTGCTTGACACATTTTTTTTTAGGCGTTCAAGGGGGTGTTCAAGGGGTATTATCGGGGGTGTTCAAGGGGGTGTTCAAGGGTTAAGGAAGTGTTCAAGGGTGTGTTCAAGGGGTATTAAGGGGTGTTCAAGTGTTGTTAAAGAAGTGTTCAAGGGGGTGTTAAGGAGGTGTTCAAGGGGGTGTTCAAGGGGTTTAAGGGAGTGTTCAAGGGAGTGTTCAAGGGTTGTTAAAGAAGTGTTCAAGGGGTGTTCAAGGGGGTGTTCAAGGGTTGTTAAAGAAGTGTTCAAGGGGGTGTTCAAGGGGTGTTCAAGGGGTGTTCAAGGGGTGTTAAGGGGTGTTAATGGGGTTTTCAAGGGTGTTCAAGTGGTGTTTAAGGGAGTGTTCAAGGGAGTGTTCAAGGGTTGTTAAAGAAGTGTTCAAGGGGTGTTCAAGGGGGTGTTCAAGGGGGTGCTCAAGGGTTGTTAAAGAAGTGTTCAAGGGGGTGTTCAAGGGGGTGTTCAAGGGTTGTTAAAGAAGTGTTAGGGAGTGTTCAAGGGTTAAAGAAGTGTTCAAGGGGGTGTTCAAGGGGGTGTTCAAGGGGTGTTCAAGGGGTGTTCAAGGGGTGTTCAAAGGGTTTTAAGGGTGTTAAGGGTGTGTTCAAGGGGGTGTTCAAGGGAGTGTTCAAGGGAGTGTTTGTTAAAGAAGTGTTCAAGGGATGTTCAAGGGGTGTTAAACAAGTGTTCAAGGGGTGTTCAAGGGGTGTTCAAGGGGGTGTTCAAGGGAGTATTCAAGGTTCTATAAAGAAGTATTCAAGGGGGTGTTCAAGGGGTGTTAAAGGGGTGTTAAGGGGGTGTTCAAGGGATGTTCAAGGGGGTGTTCAAGGGTTGTTAAAGAAGTGTTCAAGGGGGTGTTCAAGGGGTGTTAAGGGGGTGTTCAAGGGATGTTCAAGGGATGTTCAAGGGGTGTTCAAGGGTAGTTCAAGGGGGTGTTCAAGGGGTATTAAGGGGATGTTAAGGGGATGTTAAGGGGGTGTTCAAGGGGTGTTCAAGGGATGTTCAAGGGGTGTTCAAAGGGGGGTTCAAGGGAGTGTTCAAGGGAGTGTTCAAGGGAGTGTTCAAGGGAGTGTTCAAGGGAGTGTAGAAATGTAAAAGATAGCGAACACCTCCTTGAACACTTCTTCTTTAACAACCCTTGAACGTCCCTTGAACACCCCTTGAACACCCCCTTAACACCCTTGAACACCCCATGAACATTCCCTTGAACACTTCTTTAACAACCTTTGAACACCCCTTGAACACCCCTTGAACACCCCCTTGAACACCCCCTTGAACACTTTTTGAACACCCCCTTGAACACTTCTTTAACAACCCTTGAACACCCCCTTGAACACCCTTTAATACCCCTTGAACGCCTCTTGAACACCCCCTTGAACATAGAAATAATAGGCATATACGACGGGTATTAAACATGCGAGGTCTTGTGGCCCAATGGATAAGGCAGTTGCCAAACAAGCAACAGATCCTGGGTTCGACTCCCGGGCGAGATCGTTTTACTATTATTGTCTCTTTTCTACCCACGACGGCGAACCTGTTTAAAATATTTATAACCCTCTTGAACGCCTAAAAAACCGTGTCAAGCAAAGTGCCAACCCCCTGATGTAACCCTGATGACACTCCTAAACGAATACAAACTTAAACGACCAATTCCTGTCGTATATATAATTCTATCCGTATTACTCACGTATTTCAATTTTTCTACCTATTTCAATTTGTAGTTTGCACATGTTAACTAAATCGTACCGATCGCTTTTTCTAAACTACCTTTTACATTTCTACACTACCTTTTACATTTCTGCACTACCTTTTGCATTTCTACACTACCTTTCACATTTTGTACCTTTTTGGCGTATTTGGCCGCCCATACTCGCCTCCTTTCGTGTTACACACGTATTTTGGCTTTCGCGACATGATTTTAACTTTACACATTTATATTTGCTTGTACACCCCCCTGAGGTAGTAAAAGTATACATTTTCTGAAGGGAAATTGCACTAGGAAACCGAATATGCCATTGAAATTATAGTACGACCAAAGACTAAAATGGTATCATTCAAAATGTTCGGAAAAATATTAGATTTTGAAATGTTTAATTAGAGATCCATATTTTTTTATACCTACCCCTATCATTATTTACCTTACATATTTGAATTCCTCATGAAATTACCCATCAGATGATATATCATTGTCAAAGGTTACTATGTGGGTAAGGTAATTATACCGGCTAGTGAATATCTCCAATTTGTATTTTATATATTTTTAGAATTTTCAGAAATATTTTTTTCAGGATGTACCCTTCCCTGATCTTAACTGTATTTCTGAATTCATCTAGTTACAAGCTTTCCAAAAATGTAAACTTTTTCTATCATAGGTTGAAAACTTTTTCTGTTATAGTCATTTTTATAAATCCGGTAAATTGAGGCTGATTATCCATGTTGACTGTGTAGCGAATAGGAAGAAAGCTGATGATCATGGTCGTATCCATAATTAATTAGTTGTTACAAATATATAGTTTACAAGTCTGTTGAACCACATACTTAAAGACTACTAAATATCCTTTAAAATGGGACCAGAATGGTGTTTGTAACATTAGGGGATGACTAGTTATTGTAAAAAGAACAAAGCATGGGATTATTCCCATTGAGTTTGTACAGGCGGCACCCCTTCCGGCACCACCCCTGGTCCCCAAACTTCAAACAGCTGTATCTCTCCTTCTGTTTTAGCTATACCAATGCCATTTTACAGGCAGATAGCTTGTTATTAGGGCTTTAAAATGATACCAAATTTGTTGAGATAGCTTTTGTGGTTTTAAAAATTGTCAAGGAATATGACAGCATGAAACTAAAAAGTGTAACAGCACCACCCTATTGGGAGGCGAGTTCATAACGCGTGACCTACTACAAACATTTTGATACCTCGTTCACCTCAGAAAACTGTAAATCGTCATTGATTGATAAAGATTCATGGACAATTATGCCGTTTTATAAGTGACAAATTTTAAGATTATACACAATGCAATGCCTGCACACCGTAGAGTTCTATGGAGTGTTGATCTGGACTCTGTAACATATGATTAATGGGGTGTGCAAGCGGGCTATTCAAATTGAGGCATGTGTGTCTTTCGAGCCTGTGTCACCTTGTAATATGTGACTTCAAAACTGCACGATTTATCTTCATAAAGGCGCTGTCACACCTAGTCGATTTGGCTCGCCGTAGCTATACCGAAGCACAAATTTTGCGATTTTTGGGGATCGGTACTTGTACAGTAGCGCAACGGTATCATATCGCTAGAACGGTAGTACATCGTTAGTACATCGGCAGGACTACGGTCAGGGATTATAAGTGCTGTCAGATCTAGCCGATATGGCCCGCCCGAGCTATACCGGAGCACACATTTAGCGATTGTCGAGGATCGGTACTAACATGACTAGTACGGTAGTGCAACGGTATCACATCGCTAAAGGCTAGCTCACACTATGACGAATAGGGGGTACCGAAAGCTACGTTAAGCTGCGAATTGCAATTTTGAATTTCCCGCCAATCATCGTGTGTTGCCTTCGGCCGAAATTATTAGTCGCGTCCGTCGGCAAGTTTTCAGCATGTTGACAATTTTGTGGCGGCAAAAAAAATCGTTGTGATTCCGTAGATTTCGTTTGAGACCGCAACCCTCATTTCAATGAAGTTTCCATGCCGTGGGAGGCCGTCTCTAGTCGTTTTGAGGTCGTCACAATTTCGTTGGTAGTCGTTGTCAACGACCATTGACGACAAAACAACGGCAAGTGACGTCACATCTCGAACCCTGACGACACGTACATTGCGTCAAGTAACGAAATTGTAACGACCTTGGTGCGACAATGGCTTGCGAATTTTGTGGCATTGCAACGGTGGTCTGCGATGGGTTACGATTTTGAAACGATGGTCCACGATTTTACATTTTTTGTGCGATTTTTGACGTTTTTTGACGTCAGTTCGATTTCAATAGACTGTCCGGCATGATAAAATTTTGAAGTTCATATTAAAGAAAATGTCCCCCTGTTCTTTATCAAAGCTGTTTCATCATCATGGAGGACGGGGCTAGGGTCAGGCTGCAATATGCCTTGGCCATCGTCGCCGCAACCCACCGTCAGCCGCCATTCCTTGCCGCCAGCCAATCCGCTGCCATCCGTCTGACCTCGTTCCTTGTTGCCGGGCTCCGTCGAGACATCGTCACTCGCCGCCCAGACAACGTCCGATTTTGGTCGCTAGACTCCGTTCCCTATCGCAGCCATTCGTCCCTTGCCGTCGTGTTGTCGCTGAAGGTCGTTCCTACCCGTCAGCGAATCTTGCTTTTCCCCTTTTGCCGTCGTTTTGCCGCCAACATTTTGTGATTTTCACGTCCGTCGCCTTTCGCTGGTTATCTGCCGCTAATATGTGAGCCAGCCTTAAGAACGGTAGAACATCGCCAAATTTGTGCTGCGGTATAGCTACGGCGAGCCAAATCGGCTAGGTGTGACAGCGTAAACCTTGGATGATTTACCGTCTTTGGTAGCAATTGAGGTACCAAAATGTAGTTAATGAAATTGTACAAAGGTCTGTATCAATAATTATATCATATGATGACCAGAGAAAGTTAGGACCTCTCTGATGAGATCGTGGACTTTGATTTTTTGCGGCGATTATATTATTACAAGAAAACAATTGTTAACTAAATAGAAATACAATTTATAAAGTTCGGCATCTACAGAAAACGGCAATCATTCCTTGCCGAAATTGATGATATACGAGACAGTATATTATTGGGTTAACTACGGAGTTTGCCAACGGTACGATATACAATATGGTTTGAGCTAGCACGATCGTTTTGTCGCTAATTTTCACGACTCCCGTATGAGAGAGCAAAAATACGAGTTGACATGGGGTCCAGAAGATCACAAACGCACTGATTACAAAAAGTAAAATATTTACAACTTTCTTTTGCGCAGAAGAAAATTGTTCAGCGGACGTAGCACGATTCTCGCGTCTATGGTACTCCGAACTCGTTCTTAGAGTTGATATTATCCGTTGGTACATGAACAATAATGAAATTAAAGGCAACAAGAACGTCATTGAAAAATCCCATATGGAAACAAGGGTTTGTATTATTTGACCGTTCGGTGCTTCGTGTGAACATTTATTTGTCTTCGCGTCGTATCTGGAAAACACTGGTAAGTAGCATTCCATTATGAAACCCCACATCCAGGTAAACACTGCAAAGTAAGCAAGACGTGAAATCGAGAAAAATCTCCGATACAGAAATGGATGAACGATGGCTAGAAATCGCTCAAATGTTACAGCAACAAGGAAATAAACAGACGATACACAACAAGCCCAAAATATGTACTTATTAACGACCAGCCGGCAAAGTAGTTCCCGCGCAATTTTGTTCTTCAGCTCATCTGATTCTAATTTTACCACAAGCTTATTTTGATAAATACTTTCGCTGGTGTGCATATTTAATGCGGTGGCGAAGGAGCACACCAATAAATCAGCTGATGCTAGACAAAATAGTAAGAAATTTGTTTTGTTGTGCAGTTTTTTGGCGCCAATAATGGTTACGCAGACGACAATGTTGCCAACCAGGCCGGTAATAGCCAACGCTAATTCTAATGTCAGAATTAGAGATGTTTCTACAAATGTTGTAGTCGTACCGTTTTGGTGACTGAGGATTAAGCCTGGTATTGATGACGCCATTGAAGACTATGCCCAGATCAGAATTCAGTTACGCAAACGACTATGTTGCCATCAGACCGATAATACCCAACGCTAATTCGAATGTGAGAGTTATATTTTTTTAACCATAAACAACATCGTAGTTGTACCGGCCGTTGTCATGATGAATTAAGCCTGGTATTGAAGATGCCATTGAGGAAATGGGATATACTCTTGTAAGAATCCAGTACAGATTTGCTGCAAGAATAAACCAAAATAAAACAATGTTACAAATCAAAGATCATAGGTGGAACAATTCCATTTGAACTCAAATCATCGAGATCTATCAAGTCACAAGTCACAATAAACTTTCTATCGAGCAGTAATGTTATTTGAGAATTGATGATTAATATAAAAGTCTTATGCTGAAAAATATTATATGAACGCTTCGTGGCCAAGAAATAGTGTTTCAAGAGTCGATAGATGTGCGATAATGTTATGGAGTATAAATGGAAGTGTTTCTTTCTTAACATCAGTCGGTCAGATGAAGCGTTCAGGATATGACGTTGGCCTAAAACTGTTGCAACTATAAATATATTAAAAAGTAAGTAGGCTACAGTTAACTTATTTGGGTCTTTACTACTGCATTTATCTATCTTGGCTCCATATCTCTTTGTCATTGTTCTCGACTACGCCCTAAGAGAGGCCATAGATGGCAAAGAAGAAGAGCTAGGATTCCGTCTAACAAAAAGAAGCAGCAGACGAATAGGACCAACCACAGTTACTGACCTTGACTTTGCTGACGACATTGCACTGTTGTCTGAAGGAGCGTCTCAAGCGCAATCACTACTTAACAGAGTGGAGACTTCGGTGGGTAAAGTTGGGCTCAAAATGAACGCTGCAAAGACAAAGTACATGCCCTGCAACCAGAAGCAAGTACCTGTAATCACCACAAGCGAAAGTATGCGCCTTGACAAAGTGGAGGACTTGAAGTACCTTGGAGCCTGGATGAACAGTACTGAAAAGGACATTAAAACACGCAAATCAGTTGCATGGAGAGCTTGTGACAAACTTAGTCAGTTATGGAAGGCCAACTCACTATCCAGAAAGCTCAAAGAAAGACTGTTAATAGCTACTGTAGAATCAGTCCTCCTCTATGGATGTCAGTCATGGACAGTCACCCCAAAGCTTACTAAACAGCTGGACAGATGTTAAACTAGAATGCTTAGAACTGTGTTCAACATCAACTGGAGACAGCATGTGCCAAATAAGGACATGTACGCGTATATGCCCAAAGTCTCGGATAAGATCAGGGAGCGTAGATCAAGATTTGCAGGACACTGCCTCAGAGGGTCCAATGAGCTGGTCTCCAAACTCATACATTGGATACCTTAACATGGAGTAAGATAGCGTGGTAGACCAGCCCTAACCTACATTGACATACTAAAGCGTGACACAGGATTGCAGGTAGAAGAAATCAAGACAGCTAATTGGAAAGGACGATTTGGAGAAGCATCGTGGTTCGGGAATATCACCCGCCATAAGTCAAGTAAGTCAAAGTTATATACCTTGACTAAATAGAAAATTCAGAACGCTGCTACGTTAACATGGTTAAGGTTTTTAACTCTGCATTTAACTTTACGGTTTCGTTTCATGCGGATATGACATTCTATAGAGGTATAATTAGTTTAATGATGTATACAAACAGCTGTATTGCTCAATGATAGACTGAGAGCAAACCTTACCTTTTACATACACTTTATGACTGAGTTCGCCACCTACAAAAGACAGTAATCATTCCTTGTCTAAATTGATGATATACCAGACAGTATATTACGGGGTTAACTACAGAGTTTGCCAACGGAACGATAAAAAATATGGTTAGAGCTAGCACGCTTATTTTGTCGCTAATTTTCACAGCTCCCGTAAAAAAGAGCAAAAACATGAGTTGACATGGGGTCCAGAAGATCACAAACGCACTGGTTACAAAAAGTAAAATGTTGACAACTTTCTTTCGCGCCAAAGACAACTGTTCTGCTGCCGTGGTACGACTCTCGCGTCTATGTTTCTCCGAACTTGACCTTATTTCGGATATTATGCGTTGGTACATGAACAATAACGTAATTAAGGGTAACCAAAATGTTACCAAGTACCCCCATACAGGAAGAAAGTTTTGTAGGAATTCATTCGGAGCGTCGTAAGTACATTCTATAGTCTGCGCATCGTAACTAGAAAATATTGGTAAATATATTTCCTCTACAAAACTCAATGTCCATATAAATATGGTCAAGTAAACAACACGCGAAATCGAGAAAAATCTCCGATACAAAAATGGATGAACAATGGCTAGAAAACGCTCAAATGTTACAGCTACGAGAAAATTAATAGACGCATCACAACAAGCCCAGAAGATGTATTTATTTACGACCAGTCGGCAGAGTAATTCCCGCGCAATTATGTTCTTCAGCTCGTCCGATTGCAATTGTATGAGTTTATTCTGTGAAATGCATTCGATGGTACGTGCATTCAATATAATTGCGAGGGAGCATACTAATAAATCCGCCGATGCTAAACAAAATATTAAGAAATTGGTTTTGTTGTGCAACTTTTTGGCGCCAACAATTGTTACGCAGACGACAATGTTGCCAACCAGGCCGGTAATACCCAACGCTAATTCTAATGTCAGAATTAGAGATGTTTCTACAAACGTTGTAGTCGTACCGTTGTGGTGACTGATGATTGAGCCTGGTATTGATGACGCCATTGAAGAAATGTCCAAAAATCAGAATTCAGGGTTTCCGGTTTTCTGACAAATTTAACTCAAAACAAATCGTCCGAAATCAAATCAGGTAAATACTTTCACGCGTGCATGTATTATGTGTATACACACACGATCGCATGTGACTAAAATGCCCGATTACAGATGTGTAGCATTAACGAAAAGTAACGTTGGTTAACTTGCGATATATTCAATCTTATAATTCATCTAAAAATGTAATACATGGAGTCAATATCTTCCTCCGATCAGTGACATCAGTGTCTATTCCTGCGATAGCTGCATGGGGCGATAGATCCGAAAGTCATGGTTTATACCGCGGGTAACATGCAAAACGACGAATGGAAAGGGAAGCTTATCGGATTGGTTATTGAAAACGCGTAAAGATACCTACTGAAATGATATATGAAGGCGTCTACCTCTTCAACATTGAAGGAGATTGGCAGCTGATGAGTGAAATCGGCGAACAGTGGACGCTTAGTGTGTATTTAGTTCGTTATTAGCCCTTTTAATGACTTGCTGACACGTCACTCGTCAGTAGTAACTGCGTTTGTATATCATATTGCTATAGCAACCGTTATAGACATTTCGGAAACTTAAGGTTACCTCAGCTCTACTTGCTACATAATTGATAAATGTAAACTTATAGATCCATAACATTAACGTACCAGCACTGACTTATTTTATAACAAATACTTTGTATACATAATAGTGTTTGTTCATCTGGTGCCCATGTAAATACAGCCTCTGTGGTCTAGTGGGTAATCCTTCGCCGCGATAGCGAATTAGGGTGACCAGGTTCGAGTCCGTGTATTTTTAAGGTCTTTGTTTATTCAATTCACGCCAGTTTGTCTGAGTCTATATATTATTTATTCATTTCACTTTCGGCTGGTATCATTTGCTCGATCCTCGCGTGTATTTAATTGAGTTTCGCTAGTCATAGATTCTGCTAGAATCATGCATATCGGCCAATATAATTGTTAATATTTACTAAATGTATTTCGGTCGCTTGAAATTCTCAACAAAGACTTGTATACATAATAGTGTTCGTTCATCTGGTGCCCATGTAAACACAGCCTCTATGGTCTAGTGGGTAATCCTTCGCCGCGATAGTGAATTAGGATGATCAGGTTCGAGTCCGTGTATATTTAAGATCTTTGTTAATTTAATCAAGGCATTAGTCCGAGTCTATATATTATTTATAATTTCAATATCATCAGATATTGTGGTATTTATTGCCGTTAACAATAAGGCTGGTAAATTCGTCGAATGATCGTCCGTCATTGTAAATTATATCGTAACAAACTATTTTTGGATTTCCTTCTAGAGTCGGTGCACCGACAGCCTTAAAGCATGAAATATATTGATGCGTAAACGACTTTTTACATGGCTTTACATGTTTACGCCAATTTACCAGTTGCCCTTAACGATGGTAACGTTGAAGAATACCGATCAATAATCATACTGATGATGGAGAGTAACAAAATGGCACGTGTTAGCAATTTATAGTGTTTGAATTTAATAAAACTGGCTTGAACGTTATAGATAATAAAGATCAAAACGATTATTCATGTTAGGTGTCAGATTCAATAGTAAAATCGTGATGTTGATTAATATAAACAGTATTCGAATGCCATTCTGTCCTTCTTTTCCTTGGTGTATACAAATTGGTGGTGTGATATACAGCGTGTATCAAAAAGAACGCAACACTTTTTGTCGAGAGCTGTACGGTCACAGTAAAAGACAAATCACTCTAAAACTTGTATATTCTGTTAGGTCTACTTATTGGCTATCACATAGTCAAATTACAACGATATCGATTATTTATTCGCTGAGATATTAAAGGTATAAGTAGAGAAGTGCAAAACACGTTTTACATCGTTCGTTCTAAAAACTTGGATTTTCCTGTCCGATTAGTGTCATGGGTTAACAGTTTAATAACTATGTAACTTTAATGTCTGGAATGGTTTATCTTAATTTCCTTTGTTTGAGTAAGGTGGTACATACAATCATTGAATCGTGTAATCTGATAATCATTCGAGCATTTGAATACGTCAATCACCATTTTTAAGTTCTGAAGCACCGATTGCTATGATCGCCACATAATGTCTATGGTACGTTCTTTCATAAATTAAAGTTCATAATCGATGCATCTTAAAACAAGGACAGCATTTTGAGGGTCGAGCAGCACCATAATGTCCCATTCCCATTAGACTAACAATAACTGATTCATACAAGACAATTACTACCTTCACTGGACTATTCCATTTGTTTATCTTTTGAATAATGTGCCATACTGTTTTATTTAAGACATTAACGAGAGAAAAAGAGAGAGGATTTGCAAGCAGACTTTGTAATCTGGATTTTCAAATTGTGTCATTAACTATCAACTAATTGCCAGATTTAATTAATATTGATATGATACTGTAATAGCCAGACATTTGATACCTTTAACATGTAATTTTCTTCTCAGAATGATAAGTTTGATTCCAATTATTTAAGTACAATGCGTTATGAAAGTGTCTTGCTAATATTCACCTGACAAGAAATCAGGCATACAGATAAATGATGTAAAACGTGTTTTGCACTTGTCTACGTGTATCGTTGATATCTCTGCGAATCAATAATCGATATCGCTGTAATTTGACTATGTAATAGCCAATAAGTACACCTAATAGAATATATAAATTTCAGAGTGATTTGTGATTTGCCGTAATCGGAGAGCTCGCGACAAAAAGTGTTGCGTTTTTTTTGATAGACCCTGTACATATATTGTCGCTGCTCTGTTTAAGATCGGAAAGGTAATTTAAACAGCTTCATGTTTGCAAAATTGTATTTTTTCTTTGTACAGATCCAATGAAAATGGCGTCTGTAAGCGGGATGTCGATTTTCTCACTTCGATTGGCAAAGTCACTCAGCTGGTTTATAGCCACCCGGCCGGGTCAGTGACGTCATATCCGTAGCCTCTTGCCCAGTTAGTATTCATATCCATCCATATTTGTGGTGTAATACATGTGCTCCTGATCAAAATGACAATTCGACTTTATTTACAACAATATCAGTCTGTCATTCTTTAAATTAAAAAAATAAAACCTTCAGAATTCCATAATTATTATTTTCAAATGTATACTAATATTCCCTTTTTTTGAATTCGATAATTTGATGAAAGTGAACGCATTCTCAATGCGTAGTGCGTAAACGCATGTGTAAAACAGTGTAGTGGTGGTTAAATTGGTTTGCTCGTTTCCATCGCAACATGGACTTTGCCTAGACTTAAATTAACAACGCTTCGTTATGGAACTTAATCAACCACTTTTCTACGTTCCTTAAATAATAACTACGTTTTCATTTACTACAATCTTAACCCTACCAAAACATTAAGTAATCACGATAGGCCATTATGTTCGCGAACAAAAGTTTGATATTGTATTTGCAATTTTGTAATTTTTTCAGGGATGGGCGGTTCCCACGGTGCGATGCCCTATCACCATGATCACATAGCCGCCCACCGCAGTGGGTCATTTTGATACCTGGCGTCCGCGGACCCCAATTTCGTGTCATCATGCGGCACAAGTTGTATTCATCCTTCATTCATCATTATATAAACACCCGTGGCCCGTGGGAGTTTCTGTTCGCGAGCTTACCGGTGTACTCTCAATATTGTCAAGTGAGGTATTCGTTTTTATTATTACCCTTACAGGCCTATCAATTTATTTACATTTTTCTAATTTTTGCGAGCAAGGGTCCGGACCCCATGGCCCAATATTTCCGCTTGTAGAATAGATACTATTGACCGGCATTTCAGGCTGTAAATAAATATCCTATTCAAAATACTTCAGCATAAAGTTCGGGTGTTTTTGTCCACATTGCCTCTGACAACCCATCCTAGTTGAAAGAACACTACTGTATGATTTTAGTCCCTTTGGTGATTATAAGCATCGTCCTATACCATTTGTTGCAACCTGACAAATTTAGTCAGTTTACAATGTTTCATAATCTGATCATATGTGTCAGTTTAAGATATAAAAATATAGTTATTTTGACACCTCGGAAACTATATTCATGAATAAGTATATGTCAAGACACCCAGGGGTTTGTTGGTTGGGGAGGTATAACTAGATTAAACGCTAAATATTGGATAGCCTCGATTCTTAAATTATGTTGTCAGTGTTATTGCGTTTTATTCCGTAATGAGGGCGCTATACGGTACAGAATAAAGCTAATCTGATATACATATGATCAGATTATGAAACATTGTAAATTGACTGTATTTGTTAGTTTCTTTTATTTATTGGTATTGTTTTGCTCTTGACTGTTGTTGAATTCATATTGATTAATTAATTGCCATTAGTTAATGCTTCAAAATATTCTCAACATCAACTAAATTTTAATATAATGACAGTTATAAGAAGAAACATTTTATCCGTTTTGAGAGAAACACGTTTGAAATCTAACATGTCTAAAAATCAATCTGTTGTTATCTTCCCGCAACTTTGACAAGTTTTTACATATCTTGCTTCAGAAGATTATATCAATTAATGTAATTAAATGTATGGTTTTGGTTTGTTTTTGTTGTTACATTTGTGTTAACATTCTCGGTGATGTACTTGGATGCCAAGACGGAAAGGCAATATTGGTATTGCACAAGCCCCGATTAGGTCAAAGTTTCCATCAGCCCTTTTCATAATCATGATCAAAATGACTTGGAGTTATATTGGGCATGTACAAAAATAGAATTCATCAACTGATCAAACAATAACAATCAGGTTAACACTCTCCACGCGGCTATTATTTTTAACATACACAAAACAGATTTTGAGAAACCTTTAACAATTTTCAAAGTCTATCTCAAGGATTACTGACCCAATACTAGGCATGTTTATACTTATGTCAATGCATTTCACCAAATGATTCCAAATATGGTATTGAAATTCCATAATTTTGACATTTTTTAAACATTTTGTGAAATATTGGAATGTCGTCTGCAGCTGCCTGCCGCGTGGAAAGTGTTAAGGTATGTGACCCGCGTCAAATGAAATCAGTTACAAGACAATATTCAGTATCTTTAACAGATCAAAAGAAGCTGAAATTAAACCAAGCATATGAACAGATTTACTAGGAGGCCTTCTTTACCAAGTTACAACAACAAGCGATATTCCTGATCAGCCATTTATCAGAATGATTGTTTCTTTTCATTAATTGTTTTCTTGGTGTGATGAAGTAACCAATACATAGAATTCAAAGCAGGATTTAACTAGTAACCCAATTTTACTTTACTATTTACTGGAATATGTGAACAAGAGATAACATCAAGTTTTATGACTTTATGGTACTTGACTACTGTACTGTACACACCTTTAGATACAATTGGTATGTTGAGATCAAACGAACATGTTGACGTTCAGCTCAAATCCGCAAGTTACTTTACTCGTGACACGGAATAGTTTCATTTCTATAAACTTGAGGCGTAGATACCAATGGTATATTAACTCTAAGGAGGAACAGTTTATTTTTACAGAGAAGAAATGTGATCGATCACGGTGTGGGAAGCTGATACCTAGGCTACACATCCACATCGAATATAACTTTTAGAAGAATTAGACTGGATATACGTTGATAAAGCGTTGAAGAAGGACTAATTTTATTTCATATGGAATTCAAATAGTTGACCAAATTTTGGTGAACACGATTTGAGATCCTGTATAAAATGTATTTCAAATGTGATGCCACAGATCCTGAATAAGTTTCCATCGTATATTTTGGAGAACTTTGAGGATAACTCTTATATAACACAGGCGGTGAAGATAATGGAGTAATTAAGCATGGTGATGGAGGCTGAAATATTCTCAACGATTTGTAGGCAGTGGTAGGGTTACACATGGAAATCTGAATAAGTTGGAAGGAGGAGCTTATTTAGGGACGTTGAAGGCATTTGACTGAATACAGATTAGCATGATGTAAGAAACATAAACATACCTCACACGCACCCCATCGGGTCCTGCAGAAATTATACCAATAAGGTACATATATTTGGTTATGTGGACAAGTTTGCACGACGAAACGCTTATGTAAATGGGATTGAAGCGGCATCTATACACTTGAACTGGATATCACTAGGATGACTACACTTAAAATGGTATATGACAAATGAAAGCGATGAACTCAAATAATATACGGTATAACAACATGAAAATGCTTGATGGAAACTGAGATAACAATTCGTTCACAATTTTGTATTTAATGAGAGCACAATGGAGGCATTTGGATCATCAAACGGTAACGATACGGATTTGGTAGACAATGGAATTTTAAGCTTGGAACTAACTCTGGGAATAACAGGTGTTATAGGAAACCTTCTCGTCTGCATCACCATATTTGGCGCCAAATTTCTTCATAGCAAAACCAACTACTTTATTACGTCATTAGCAGTATCTGATCTCCTCGTGTGTTTATTAGCCGTTATATTAAACAATAACGTAATGACGTTGGTAAAAGAATATATTCCGGAGAATCAAATCAGTCGGGAAATATATTGTCGTTTTATCGTGAATGAATACATCTACTGGGCATGCGCATTGGCGTCAACCTACAATCTAGTCGGAGTTACGTTAGAGAGATTCGTCGCGATAGCGCACCCGTTAAAATATATCTTAATTTACACCAAAATTCGGTTGACATGGATGTTTACAACGGTATGGATGGCGGCCATCGTTGTAAAAAGTTATCTCGTGTTTTTCACATATTACGACCCTGTACAAGAGGCCTGCGTGTATGAATTCTCCAATGTACCTTTGGAGATTTCAGTGGGAATTTGGGCATTGCTGATGACCTACGTCATACCCCTGACGCTGCTAGTGATAATGTACATCAGAATAATCTTATTACTTCGGAAAACGGAGAATAATCAGAATCACATGGCCCGAGGGAGAAATGAAATATCGTCTGCTAAGAAGAAACTGGTAAAGATATTACTAATGGTTAGTATCATGTACGCGCTTTTCTGGACGCCGGCCGAACTCATATTCCTAGCCGCTCATTTTGACGTTCAACTCACCGATGCGGGCGCTACATTGAGAAGAATATTTTATGTTTTCCCGCTCGCTAATTCCGTCGTTAATCCCGTGATCTATTGCTTCAAGTATAAGCAATTCAGGAAAGGTATTGCGCTCGTTTTTTGCCGTGCCAGAACAAAGCGCAAAATTTATTTCGATAACAGCGCCATTTCAACTAGGAGACGGCGACAAACTCCGTGCACCCTTATCGGTTGCCATAACCTCGGTTATAACAGCAATAATCAAGTTGCACTGTCGAGTCCGACAACCAATGTCAATTCAACGGAACAGACAAGTTGATCATTAGTGTGATTTTCCTTTACGAGATAGCAGCCCGATTTTATGGCCCTGGAGCATATCTTAACCTGTCTAATGGCAGCTATAGTTATTTAGGATGTTGATATTACGAGAATATTATTTCTGGAATTTGCACGCTTATGCTTGGTAATAGCAGTACACTGCAATACGCAGTCCGAACAATTAAAGGTATACCCTATTGATAAGATACGTGACATATTTAACTGTATACGACACGGAATAAACCATAACACCAATAAAGAAGGTAGCTCCGCATAGGTCAATCAATCTTCTTAAATTGATTTAGTACTGATACGCAACTAGCTCACTATAGCTAAGCTACCAATACTTAAAAACGTTAAAACAATATAAGGAATATGGTTCAGAAAGATCACACACACTGTAAAATTGTGATGAGTTATATTATGTTTTAGGAAAAATAAATACAAACATGTTTGGTAGTGTTCATGTTGGATTTTTGACATCGGAATTTTTAAATCTTTAAAAAGCAGTTACGGGCTGATGATCGGATTGTGCAATGTCGTGTAAGAAAGTACGGAAGAGATTTAGTGCCAGGCGGTTAGGGTTATGAACGCACGAACCCACGAACTCGTGCCAACAATCCCGAGTTCGTGAGTTCGTGACTTGTACATTGAAAATATAGAAATAGTAAAGACATTTTGGCTCCAAGTCACGAACTCATGAAACTCTTAATTTTTTCACTTCTAGCGAGTTGGTTAGTTTTATCAAACAAACCCAACCGCCTCTTTCCTGGAAATATCCTGAGTTCGTGAGTTCGTGAGTTCGTATGCTGCAAACACAACCGCCTGGTTTTGTGGATATCGTGTGTTCGTGAGTTCGTGTGTTCATATAAGCTGCAAACACAACCGCCTGACTTGGCACGTGTT
Organism: Ophiura sarsii; assembly: GCA_035610835.1. Classification (NCBI taxonomy): domain Eukaryota; kingdom Metazoa; phylum Echinodermata; class Ophiuroidea; order Amphilepidida; family Ophiuridae; genus Ophiura; species Ophiura sarsii. Next base: position 54,514,063 of record CM069443.1, on the reverse strand, counting down.
CGTGACTTCGTGAGTTCGTGTCTTGTCAACACAAGCCGCCGGATTTTCAGCACGAGTTCGTGACTTCGTGCGTTCGTGTGTTGCAAACACAACCCCCTGATTTTTGGCACGAGTTCGTGACTTCGAAATCGTGCTGAAATCGTGCTGAAAATCCGGCGGCTTGTGTTGACAATGACACGATCTCACGAAGTCACGAACTCGTGCCAAAACCAGGCAGTTGTGTGTGCAGCATATGAACACACGAACTCACGAACACACGTTAACCACAAAATCAGGCGGTTGTGTTTGCAGCATACGAACTCACGAACTCACGAACTCAGGGTATTACCAGGAAAGAGGCGGTTGGGTTTGTTTGATAACACTAACCCACTCGCTAGAAGTGAAAAAATAGGAGTTTCATGAGTTCGAGACTTGGAGCCAGAATGTCTTAACATTTTTGTGTATTTTCAAGGGGTACAGGTCACGAACTCACGAACTCGGGATTGTTGGCACGAGTTTGTGAGTTCATAACCCTAACCGCCTAAGAAAGAGATTCAAACCAGTATGCTTCAGAATAGAATCCACCACCACTTAGTAAGTGAATTACGTTCACACATGTTGGTTTATTTGTTATATACATTGGTTAGGCCAAATTAAATTAATTGTTTGTCTCAAAGCTCCTCTCCTGTTGTAAAACTAAAGCGGAATGCGGGTTTTTTCAAGTTTTTGTTTTTGTTTTTTTTAAACATAAAATATTGAAATCCTTGTAAAAGTGATCTTTTGTATTTAAGATGATGTGATCAATAAAAATCTGAAAAATCGGTGAAATTTTGGGATTTTATTTTATTTTTTTTTAAGAAAAAAAAGAAGAAAAAAAAGTTTTTTTTCCAGATTTTTGTTTTCTAATGCGCATCAATAAACTAACGCGCGCGGGAGCTTTGAGACAAACAATTAATTTAATTTGGCCTTACACAACACATTTAACAACATTAATCGCGCATTTCAATTAACAATCAAGCTGTCATAGCCTACATGTACCGACATGTACGTCATTTTTAAAACTTATTTGAACACAAAAACATTGCCGTCAATACATGTATTTTGGAATACAATAATTCTATAGGTTTGTACGCATGTTGCCAGTTTGTCGCACCCCGATGTCACACTGAAATAAAGGGGTCGTCATTTGAAAACAAGTGTAGTTAAAAACAACTTAGCGCCCCCACACTTCGCTCTAGATCAGTCTGACTATACTTCAAGTTAGAATCACGCTACATTTTTTCTCGTGAAGTGAGGTTGTTACTATACTTGTACAAACCTGTACTGGTACAAGTTCAGCACGCTCGTTGCAGAGATCAACTTATTTTCTGGCAAGGTCACATCATTGGATATATTGCATTTGGTTCTCTAGGTATAGTGTTAAAACAATGCCACCTAAACCGTCAAGTACCCTTGGTTTCATTTGTTCACACTTTCACCCATACAAGTCAACAAATAACTCTGTCAACCAATCATAACCATGATAACAGCTGATTATAACTATTTCCAATTATCCATACGCAACCTGTTCACAATTTTGCAGATATACTCATATAACACGCAAGGACCACATCACCGTGTTTGTGCACTTATAATATAATAGTCAGTCCAATTATGTGGGGTTAAAGCCCGGGTCAAAGAGCCTTCAAGATATTGACCTGCAATGGTGTTAATGGCATATTGTATTGCTTTGCTGACAGAAACATATTTGGAGCTAACTAAACTTAACTTAAAATTGGCATATATCATACATTACTAGCCTTGATCAGGCTTTCTAAAGTTTGTATGGGTTGTAGTAGTTCGGGCTATTATATACCAAACTCCGTGTCACTTGGTGTCACTGCAAAAACCCTTAGTTTAAAAATAGAACACTGCACAATCTTAAAGGTGCCAGAAATGTTCCATTTAGAAATTATATATAGGCTAAAATGTGGTGAATTACTGCCAAAGGTGGTTAACATGCACCAGCCAGTTTGTGTGCTACTCAATGGGCAAAATTATTGTGATCTTGTGCTTCTAAAAAAGAACCATTGGAGTTATGCAACTCAAACATTGGAATGTGACAATTTTCAGAATGACTATTCATGTAAAATAGAATCAAGTTGAAAATCTACTTTCAAGTTTTAATAAATTTAAACTGTTGAACAGTGAAATATTTATTTGCAAGCATTTAATTTACAAGTACTTCAATCTATCTAACACCAAACTCTACATGTGCCTTTAATGGAAACACGTGCCAAAGTTTCTTGCTAATTCCCAGTCATCCGTCTACACAGCAATTACCAGGCCAATAATTCATTTCACACAAAATAATATGGGCATCTTTCTGCAACGCTTTCTTACAAAAAAGAAAATATAAAATGTTTATTCCAGTATAGGCCTATACAGGGTGACTTAGGAAATATTTACAGTGTAACAAAAGAATTATTACAAGGAAATGTAATTTACTGTAAATATCCTAGGTTAGGGACGCACCATTAGATTTTCAGGGGGGGGGGGGGGGTAGGAAGTTTTTGGAAGAAGAAAAAAATTCACCCTCTGTGCGGGCAACAACAAAAAAATTCCCCCCCTGATGAGTAAAAAAAAAAAAAAATCTACCTCCACCCAATTCAATATGAATGGATACATTTATTTGTAAAAAATTCGCCGCCTTTGGCAAAATGCCGCCAGCAAAATGACAATTTACCCATCATTTAACAATTTTAGGCGGAAAATGGTACTGCATTGTGGCAAGATCCCTGGTCATATGCTGGAAAATTGACTCATTTGTTTATCGGAAACCCATAATTAATCTGTATAATTTGACAGATTTTGCTCAAATTTCAGTGAAAAACAGCAAATTCAAAGATTTTAGACCCATAAATTTACCAAAAATGGCTATGAAATTTACCAGAAGGGTGAAAAATGGGACTCTATTTGGCGACACATCTCTGTAACCGCATGTCCACTATAGGTACCCTCCCCCACCCAACTCGGGCTACTATCTCTTTAACCATGTCATTAAAGACATATAATGACAGACGATGGCGGTCACGAAAAAAGCATTGTGGCAAGACCCCTGGTCATACGCTGGTATCGTATAAGAACACATCGGCAACACGAAAAATAAAAAATAAACCGTCGGGATCCGCCGCCGTGCTTCTTGAAAAGCCGTATAATATATTCTTTTATATTATATTGCAATTATATTTCAAATGTCTTTTTTTAGAGGGAAAGAAAACATTTGTAGGCCTATATAGTTTAAATCAAAATGCCAATCTTTAACTGATCTAACAACGTCATTTGTTAGAAAGATAATAGACAAAAGAAAAAGTGACTGACGCGTCAAAATATTATTTGATATTTAAGCCAACGCATTGAACCATTCGGCCACCGAAACCAATCGCGGTGGCGAAGAATTAACAAATGCCTAATACCAGGACCTAATACTTACTTAAATTGTATTTATTTCCCCAATAATCATAAAACTATAATAAAATGCCAGAATATCGTCAAGTATATATATCATTGCTTATAGCTATCCCTTTTCTACCATTTCGCATCAAAATTGAGGTGTATATGAAATATTAAAAATGCCGGCCATGGCAAGAACTGTATTTAACTTGCATAAATAAAAGAAAGGACACAAGTCTTAGACTGGAGTTGGTTATCCAACTCCATTGGTTTTGGTGTTATTTAATTTAGTTGTACTATGCATGGGTATTCGCGATTACGTGTTAAACCAATACGAATTGCAAATTGAGGCAAATCGTGTCCAGCCCTAGTCCAGCCTCGTCTGTATTATGCAATCTTTTTCATGGAACGGCTTGGCCTCTATCTTAGAGTTATTCGATCTTCTAATGCATTTTGGTCAATTGACGTACAAATATGAAACTTTTTAAAGATATCTACGAAGTTACAGAGCAATAAGCTTCATAATTGCTTCAAAAATATGTTTAAATAGCTTAAAATAAATAACTGTCGGAGGTAACTCAACTTATTTTCCGAGTATTATGTTTCGATTGTAAACCTAATTCCATGGTTTGACACCGAAATGCGGTTTAAAGTGTTTCCGGCTACGATCACAACTGTACATAAATGAACACAATAGAAAAGAATGCTTTATGATGAAAATATCGAAATAATATTTGGAAAAATAGCTCAAATTGGAAGCAGATTTCCATTGTATTTGAGTAAAGTTCTGTGATTGGTTGTTAAATACAGTCAAGATTGATTTATGTGTCCAGGAATTTCTTTCCTTATAGTCAAACTCAAACATCATTACAAGAGAGAACAAAATATGTGTGCAAGTTTGTAAAAGATCACATAGCCTAAATTGCTTAAAGTAATATTTTGTGATCTTTTTCAAACATTTACACATATTTTTTTCTCTCCTATAATAAAGTTAAATTTCAGTAAAAGATCATGCCGAAATGTCCTCGAGAACTGTCTTTTATTGACTTTCTTGTTAGCACTACATATCCCGGGGTCGTTATCATGTTTAATATACAGTGATATACACTAAGCATGCTAATGTACACTGGTTGCATTTTGACAACATTCGCTATACAATCAAATGACAGATCCATTGAGGGCGACAAACATGAGTAGTGGAGATGCATCTGTGGAGATTTCAAGTAAAACCGACGACAACACCTATGGAAAGTACATTGCTATCTTCCGTAGATAATAATAGTTATACGAGGTTTACACTGCTACTGAAGAGAGCAAAAAATATAGCAAGCATGTATATTGCTATATTGCTATACGCGTAGATAACAAAAGCTTTACTAGGGAACACTGCTATAATTATAGGCTACCGTAGATTGCAACATCTATACCAACTATTACATTGCTATCTACCGTAGATGACAAAAGCTATATACAAAGTTTACACTGCTATAAACCGTAGATAGCAACCCTTGTATTAAGTATTATATTGCTATCTACCGTAGATGACAAAGCTATACGAGGTTTACACTGCTATCTACCGTAGAAAAAACACATATAGAAAGTTCACTGCTATCTACCGTATATAACAAAAGCTATACGAGGTTAACACTGCTATCTATCGTAGATAGCAACACCTATAGCAAGTACGTACATTTCTATCTACCGTAGATAACAAAAGCTATACGATATTTACACTGCTATCTACCGTAGATAGCAACACCTATAGAAAGTACGTACATTGCTATCTAAAGCTATACCGAGGTTTACACTGCTATCTACTGTAGATAACAACACCAATGAAAAGTACATTGCTATCTACAGTAAATAACAAAAGCTATACGAGGTTTACACTGCTATAGATGAGGTGACCGTTGTTTACATTTAGGATGCCCTCTGTTGATTTGAGACAAAACACACCGGGCAAGAGTTCCTATAGTTTACATAGGCCAGATCAGGTTTTCTAACTAGATTGTGGTGTTACAGCAAATTGTTATCAAAACTGTCTTTAAACTTGCTTAGGAATGCTATAAGCTATCGCATTTCACAAAAAATAAAATAAAATAAAATGAGTTTTACAATTCATTAGAAAGAAATTTCATGTTGTCTTCATTAACTTTACTGTATATTCTGCCTGGAGGGAATCAACAGAGGGTGTCCCATTTGTAAATACACGACGTCACCGGTCACACCATCTATACCGTAGATATAGCTATACCGTAGATATAGCAACATCTATACCAAATATTACACTGCTATCTAGCTTTAGATAACAAAAGCTATACGATATTGACACTGCTGCTATCTACCGTACACCTATAGCAAGTACGTACACCGTAGATACTGATAGTTATACAAGGTTTCTACCGTAGATAGCAATAGCAAAGTACACACATAACTTTCTATAGTGCAAGAATTATCTTTTCATGCTTTTAGCTTTCTTATAGCTTTAAACTAAACAGGTTTTAAACTATCAACATTTCGACATCAGTTTTTTTCCCGATCGGTTTTTAATTATTTCTGTTTGATAAAAAAACAAACCTGTTTCTATTTCAGTGGTGAGTCCAGGGTTTATAAGCTTTATTTGTAAGGCTTCTCCACAGTTTCGTTATGACGTCACATTGATACATTTTTACAATGACGTCATCAAGGAAAAACACTTTATGGCTCCTTTCCATTCATTGTGTGGTAAAACGATAGAGTGTCTTCAGATGTGTTACAAGTAAAAAGATTCCATGCACTCGGAATTTATACATGTATATTACCCTCCCTTGCTTAGTCGGTAGCAACTTTAGTATCCGTAAAGAATTTTAACCCGACTAGCGTCTATAGCCGGGGAGCACGGGTCGATTTGTTTGGTTTTTGGTTCATATGTGTGTAGCAGGAGACATGTAGTACCATGGAGCCACTCCGCCCTGTACAGTAAAGTATATGTTGGTATATAATAGGGCACTCAACTCTACACGCAACACTCTGTTTCTGATCTGTTTATAACTGCTGTATTATTTATCCTCCCATGGCATCTTTTCATATAACGCTTTCAACACGGCAGGCGTCTGCAGACGACATTCCAAAATATCACAAAATGTTCAAAATTTTTTAAAATGGTTGAATTCCATCACCATATTTGGAATCACAATAAGAAATGCATTAAAATAAGTACAAACATGCCTAGTATTTGCCCAGTAAATATTAAGATAAACTTTGAAAATTATAAAAAAAAGTGTCTCAAAAATCTGTTTTGTTTAATGGTAAAACTATTAGCCGCGTGAAAAGTGTTAAAAGAGCCAGGTGATCTTTCTTGCCTAACTGTCTACATCTTATAATGCTGTCTTCATTTACACGCAATTTCACGCTTCACTCAGTGTATGTCTATGGGGGCCGGACTATATGGCTCCTGCACACAGAAAACACTATGTAAAAAAATTACACAAATTATGTAAAAAATACACAATCTGTGTAAAAATAGAACTCCATAATACTATGTAAACAGTTGTGTTAAGCTTTTGCATAGGAATTTACACAAGCTTGGGTATATATTACATGTTTTATGTAAACTCTTACATAATAATTATGGAGTTCTATATTTACATAATTTTTTACATAGTGTTTTCTGTGTGTGGCATGCCTATGTCTATGGAGGCCGGACTATGGCTCCTGGCATGCCTGGTGGATAATGGCTCCTTTCACACCGATCTGCTGGTACATGGAGTTGTATACCAAAATGTTCCTTGAAGTTTAGAATTCGGGGTTGGCAGTAAAATGCAATGCTAAATACATAATTACACTATACAGTGTACACGAGTATTATATACTTTTTAGTGGCGTAACTAGACTTTTTCATTTGGGAGCAGGAAGGGGCAGTGACTTGAAATGGGGGGCTCCTAAGACAATCCACGATTTCTTGAGTAAAGAGATGCGAACATTTTCGACTTTACAGCTATTTTTGCACGATTGAGCTACATTTTGGCTCTAAACAAGCTTGTAGCAAAGAATATTTAATTTTGGGAAGACATATGCGCGCGTAGCGCGCGAATTTTTTTCATATGTGTACTTTTGACCATCATAATTCCATGATTCCTTTAGTCAAATGAACTGACAGTGCCAATCTCAACCGACACGACGTCATTATTGGGGGGATTTGGTGTGTACTTTTTTTGTAAATTTTATTTACAGCCGTACTTGATTTCATTTGGGGGGCAAGCGGGGGGCAAGGGTTCCAAGTGGGTGGGGGCTCCCCCCCCCCGCTGGTTACGCCACTGATACTTTTCCTATGATGTTGCTCACCGAGCTGTTATTTTTGGGGCGACTGATGAATCCAACATACATTCATGAAAACGATGCTTTACTTTGATCAAGTCCATGGCGGAATAAAGTGTAATAACACTATTTAAGCAAGATTTGTATCTAGTCTAGAATGTATGTTGCATTACGCAATTGCGCCGTTATTTCAATCGAACCCGATTTAATGGTATCTGGGCCTTATTTATTACACAGAATTAAACAAATATATATAAGATAATTCTTCCGAAAAGTGGAGCTTTTATGAACTGGAACCGACGTCTAAAGTTAGACATGTGTCCTAATTATGAAGATCAAATTATGAATTCTTTTTAAAAACATTCATTCTTCATAAGGGCTAAATATTTAAGAAGAGTAACTCATCTTTAAGATTAATATTACATTTTATAAAATAGGGCATTGGTGCCCTTAATCTCACGCAATCCGTGGAAGAACTGGTATATATTAACATGTATATATATATATACGAATAAGCGATCCCGCCCGACCGTCGTCGCCGCATTGGCTTACAAAGTGCCCTATACGGTTTCCTAGAGGGTAGCGTGTCGTTACAGCTGCTAGCCCACGGCAATGGCCGTACGTATCCGATAAACCAGTGGAATATTAAAGGGGTATTGCCGGAAGCAGACAGCTCTGTTGCCATCACAGAAAAATGATCTAAATTCAGGAGAAAGAAAAATGTCCCGCGGATGTGTGAATGCTTTAGTGTTGCAACTGAATTTACACGTATGAGAAACGTGCTCTATATACTCACCGCAGCACGTGTACCATATTTGCCTGCTGAAACTGAGTCAATATCTCATCGCATTTACTATGTTTCTATCATTATAGATTAACTAAATATAAATAACCCTATGCTTAAACAACTTATGCTGTCAGCAAAATGATTGCCCTTTTTGCACAATAATTGCCCATTTTAAAAATACTCGAGCAAAGAGCTTTAAACAAGGTGAATGTTGAGATCTCGGATTAATCAAAGATTTTAAAAGCATTGTTAAGTTTACTGATATTTCAAAGATTTTTGAAAGTAGTTTTTTTACAATTTAGAGATTCTGCGGGTAAAAAGCACTCTGGAGTCTGAATATTATAAAATATAATTGAACCATTTACGATGTCAAGAAAATCAACGCATAGTGCTTGATATCTATCGTAGATTGCGACAGCTACAAAAGCGTACACTTTGCTATACACCGTAGATATCATCTACCGTAAATAGCGACAGCTACACAAAGGCACACTTTGCTATCTACCGTAGATAGCATCTAGCATCTACCTTAGATAGTGACAACTAAACCAAGCGCACACTTTGCTATCTACATAATCTACGGCATCTATAGCATCGACGGTAGATAGCACCAATAGCTACACCAGAAGCGCCCATTTTGCTATCTACCGTAGATAGCATCTATAGCATCTACCGTAAATAGCGACAGCTAGCTACACCAAGCGCACATTCTGCTATCTACCGTAGATAGCAATATAACAACATTGTATTAATCATGTTAAGAGCGTATTTTGTGGAATCAGCCAGCAGGGAGGTCACGCTGCGTGTTAGATTTTGTTATACGCAATAAAACAATGGAGTATCAGTGACTGCAATATTTGCTAGAAATAGCTTCGGAAAATGGTCTATTTGGGCATCTCAAAAACTGAGAAACGTGTTAAAAATCATGTAGAATTTTAGAGGAGGGTCATTAACATCTGCAGAACGGTAAAATGTATAGTATTAAACACGTTTTGTGACCAAATTTATGACGTAAAATCATGTTGGAAAATTCACGTGGTACACAATAGAGGAAATCCAGTTCACTCATGCGTACCCGAAGTATTCGTTGTTCAGATCAATTCAATGCACGACCTTCAATACAAGTGTTACTGTTCAAAGAATGACCTGTACATTTGGCGGGTTAATTTTGAAACGAGCATCCATCAACATGGGTATTGGTCACAGATTTAGATATCTGTGTTGTTGGTTTTGTCAAATTCTGAAACAGACTTAAGCTCCCACAAATATGGCAGATACATGGATTACCTCTATATATAGGCTGTTAAGACCTGATAATTGGTCTCAGGTAAAGACATCCTATTTCAGCATCACTCTCAATGATCCCATACTGTTTTTGAAAATTAAACCAGATTCATCCAATCACCGTATATTGTTTGGAAGTTGAAACACTCTCTCTCACCCAAAGACCTCTTATTTTCTGGGAAAATGTACACATTTCTTACCCAAAGACCCTTTTTTTTGGCATTTCGGCAACTTGTCACCCATAAAGATACCCCTATTTTTGGTCGTTTTCTCGAACATCCTATCAACAGGTTAATAGCAAGTGTTAGGCTTACACCCATAGGGACTATCCATTTCACATACATGAGTACCCCAGTAGCACATATATTATGATGTTCTATCCAAACAGGTAGAAACAGGTAGTGACCTGTAACGGAATAAACTTAAAATTTACTTAAGGGGGGTGTGGACTCTCAGGTACAGCCTCTGTAAAACTACCGTAACTTCTTCATAATTCATTTAATCTATATAAAAGTATATAGTTTCTTGAAGGAAAGGGTTCAATGAATCCAACCATGAACATGAAATTGACAATTTGGAGAAAATGATAAAAAACACGTTTTTTGACCCATTTTAGGTTCTGCAAAGATAACCCAAAATATATATTTTTTATTCCAATACAAAATTTAGGTTTCGCGTGGCCACCGTCGTCTGGTTTATAGCGTATGTGTACACGTACCATTGATCCGATGTAGCGCCTTTAATGGCTTTTGATTTTTTTCCTTCCATCGTCTGAACTCCAGGATTAAATGTCCGTAATCTCCCCGCTATGTAAAATGTGATGCTAGCTTTAATTGGTTTTGGTTAACACATCCGGGCCGCAGGGTTAGAAGATGCAAATCATGTATTGATGTGACGAAGTACTATCTATAAATAGTCTATACTGCTAAAAGTGCTTTGGAAATAGCCTGGAAATGTTTGGAAAAATCTCCGTTAAAAAATGGTGGCTGATGATGTAATTTATAGGCCTATTAGATAATAAAGCTATCTTAAATTATCATGGGTATATAGCATCAAAGTAGACACCGTTTGTTTTGAAAATGCTTATACTAGTCGAAAGGAGATGAAAAAGTGTTTTACGTGCTTGACTGGCCCATAACTTACGAATCTGAGATTTCAGACTCCAGAACCACATTATTGCTATCTACTGATAGAATTTACACCACTATTCATCTCAACTTCATCTACTGAAGATAGCAATATATCATTATAGTTAAAAGCAAAATCTCATACATATTGTTACCTGCCGTGCAGAAGATTTAAACCAATACCATGAATACCGCATAGTTACACATCTACATTGCTATAGCCTGAGGGTATCAATCACTATAGTTTGCATAAACCGCACAAAGATTATCTTAATAGTTATATTTTGATATGAATTTCACCTTAAATAAAGTGTCCGGCAAGCACAACAGTGTGTCTATTTTGTTTCATTACATTTAGATTTACATTATTATAAAATACAACATCATGTTTGAAATTGAAAATATCATCATACTGTAATATTCCTGTCTTAAACTGTCAATATATTGTTACGATCAGTACCAATAATTATCTGATCTGAAATCTCATTGCGAATATTGACGGATGACTTTATACAATAGTTCTAATTTCATTACGATATCATTTTGGATATTTTTTCATGGTGATCACTTATTGTAAAAATAAATGTACTATTGTTTGATTGTTTATGTTTCCATGATAGTTCATTTAGTCTTTTATCGGTTTTTTTCTAACACAGATTCTGGCTCATTTAAGATTGGCCAAGCTCAATTCTACACATTAACAATGATTAAAGTAAACGTACAAGTTGATTGATTGATTGATTGCCCGACGGGCCCGGATTGATCGATTGATCGACTGATCGTTTGATTGATGTTTCTCAGATCAAACAAATATTAACTGTTGTTTAGGCAACAAAATATGCTTTCACGTTATTGTCAAGTTTATCATAATTAAATGTTTGCAATCGAATAAAAATATCATCATACCGTAATACTCATGTCTAAAATATTTGAAAGATCCTTTCACATAACTGTCAATATATTGTTACGATCAGTACCAATATCTGATCTGAAATCTCATTGTGAATATTGACGGATGAATTTTTACAATAGTTTTAATTTCAGTACGATATCATTATTGATATTTTTTCATGGTGATCATCTATTGTAAAAAATTAAATTGTTTGATTGTTTCTATACTAATTCATTTAGTCTTTTTTTTTCTTCAACCCACATCAGCTTCTGGCTCGTGGGATGGTGAAGCTCAATTTTACGTATTGAAATAAGTCTCAAGGATGATTGGCCGGACAGGCCCGGATCAGTGGTGGCACCAGAATCATACATTTGGGGGGGGGGGGGCAACAAGGGGTGCAAGACATATTTAGGGGGAGGGGGTAAGAATTAAAAAGTGGGCGCGCACATTTTGTTGCCATTTTACGCTAAAACTGCCAAATTTTAACTAATTTGGTAAGCAAATTGCACAATTTGGTCAATTTTGTTCAACCAAATATTAACTGCTGTTTAGGCAACAAAATATGCCTTCACGATATTGTCAAGTTTAACATAATTAAATGTTTGCAATCGAATGATTAAATACATTTATAGAACTATTCCATATTAAAATCACCCAATATTTTGTTTGAACCTGACCATATAAACAAATAAATAGTATGAATTATGTATCAAATTAAAGCTACATGGTAACAAACAACGCACAGTAATTAGTGCACTATAACATACTCTCCAATTGGTGTTGGAAGATAACACAAATTTGCAAAATATTTCTTTCTTTTTTCAAAAATTAATTATTTTTTCTTATTATATTATTGGTTTATTTATATCATTTACACGAAATAACCCACCCACAAGCTTCTAAGTTTAACAGGACTACACGTAGAGATAAATAGCCACGCCTTAATAAAAATTGTATGACTAAATAGATTGACAGATCAGTCAATTGATTGACGTAACCAGTCTGTCAATGCCATTTAAAGTCATTCTTATATTGTATCGTTTCATACAAGTCTAATAATTATGCAGAATATCCCATCCGTTTGTTGTTACGTATATTCTTAATAATGTTCAATAATATGACAATTGCTTCAAAAGACTAATGAGAATAAGAACAAAGCTATAAGAATAAAGCTGTCTAAATCATATGGGTAGCATCATAACTAACTATAGACGCCATTCTCATGTTTTGATAAGGTGATGAAAAAGTACTTTACGGGCTCGACCGGCACATAACTTATGAATCTGAGATTTCAGATAGAACCACATATTCCTATCTACTGATTTACACCACTATATTCATCGCAACTTCATCTACTGAAGATAGCAATATATCATTAGTTAAAGCAAAATCACATAACATTGTTACCTTCTGAAGATGATACCAATACCGTAGTTACACCAGAGAGATGTTATTCTAATTACATCTCTTTGGTTACACATCTACATTGCTATACTGTGGGTATCAATCACAAATTTGCACAAACACATAGAATATTTCATTAGTTATCATATTTTGATATGATTTTTTTCAGCGTAATTTAATTTTAATATGATTTTCAGCTTAATTGAATTTTGATATGATTCAGCTTAATTGAAGCAAGTTTCAATATTTGATCGATGTACAAACTTAAAAAGAGGTATTTAAAAATGACCCCTTTTCAGGGTCAACTATGCACCGACTGAAAATGTTAAATATGACAAATATGTCATTTCTGTGACAAATGACCGTATAAGAAAATGATAGAAAAAGCGTAATAAACGACTAGAAAAACCATCATATTTTTAATCCTTTGTCAGTCGGTGCATAGCTGACCCTGAAAAGGGGTCATGTTAACTTCCTATTATTAAGTGTAGGGATAGTTATGGAATTTCAAATGGAAACAATTAACGGTTTAAAGAAAAAACCCAAAATATAGTAAAATAAGTTCAGTATTTAACACAACACCATACAATAAATGCTAGGGTTTAAGGGAAGCCTTACTTTTTGATCCAGCTTTAATTCAAAAGCGAAATAACCACATTTATATAATATAGTAATCGGATGAATTGAAATACAATGGCGATTTGTTGTCGTTTACATTTGCGATTTGTTTAATTAATTCTTAGTTGAAATTGCAATAATGCAATAATTAATTGAATGGTTAAGTTGTTTGATTAATATTTCCAAACTGTCACTCATTCATGCCGCAATGTTTTGTTTATGCAGTACAATTGTACGTGAATAAAAGACAGTCATACACTGTAAATATCAACGTTATATTCCAACACGTTGTAGTGTTAATTCACTCAAGTTTTTAATACGATGGTGTTAAAAACAGTATACTGACCTTCGTAATTATTATTAACATGGTCTTCGTCAACGCCTAATGTCAATATAGCGTGAATGTGTTAAAATGTTCAAGAAAGAAGTCGCAAGATTTGCGCATATTAACGCTCGTATTAACACGGTGTTAATAAAACTAAAAGCTAGTAATTTTCGATATTTTTTAAAACGCAAAAGCGTTAATAAACCCTTGAAATTTGATACTGGAAACCCGATGTGTTGTTACGTCAAATATCATCCACAGCCATAATTATTGTTGCGTTCTTCCATCTTCGAAAGACGATTCTAGTGATGAAAATAAAGTTGATTTTGAGTGCTTTCGGAATCAAGATAAATATGACTTTGGCAGTGGTTGAGAACCAGAAATTGTTGTTGACAGCGATGACACCGCTAGCCATGGACTAACCGACAATGCGTGGATACCGCTTCCACGCAATGTAGGTGGTTCCGTTGCTAAACCGTACAAATCAACACGGCGTATTTTACTATTTACTAGTCGTCACTATGCACTGTAAAAGGCTATCACGGAATCGCGGAATGCAAGGTTACTTTTTTTTAATATTATTTTTTGTGTAATATCGGTTGATTTATTATAAATTAAAAGGCTTACATAAATAATAGCTTATAAGCTTACACACATGTCTTATTATTTTCAAAGTGTTATCCACTCACGTTAAAAATGGCGTTGACAAATTAACACCACAACGTGTTAAAAACTAGAATTATTAACACTTCAACATGTTAATTAAGTGTTATCCAACCATGTTAAAAATAAGCTAATTTAGCGTTTAGATATTAACACCCCTTTTAACTAGAATTATTAACACTTCAACATGTTAATTAAGTGTTATCCCAACAATGTTTAAAATGGCGTTGACAAATTAACACCACAACGTGTTAAAAACTAGAATTATTAACACTTCAACATGTTAATTAAGTTTATTAATCATGTTTGAAATTGAAAATATTATCATACTGTAATACTCCTGTCTAAAATATTTGAAAGATCCTTTCACATAACTGTCAATATATTGTTACGATCAGTACCAATATCTGATCTGAAATCTCATTGCGAATATTGACGGATGAATTTATACAATAGTTCTTATTTCATTACGATATCATTTTGGATATTTTTTCATGGTGATCATCTATTGTAAAAAAATTATGTACTGTTGTTTGATTGTTTATGTTTCCATGATAAATAATTTAGTTGGTTCCAACCCACAGCTTCCGGCTCGTGGGATGGCTCCATTTTTACCACAGATTGTCAAACGTGATTTTACGTGTTGAAATAAGCCATACAGGTTGATTGATCTCACAGGCCGGGATTGATTGATTGATTGATTGATCGACTGATCATTTGATTGATGTTTGATTGATGTTTCCTAGATCAAACAAATATTTACTGTTGTTTAGGCAACAAGATATGCTTTCACGTTATTGTCAAGTTTAACATAATCAAATGTTTGCAATCGAATGAATAAATGAATTTATAAAAATATTCCACAGTTATGGAAAAATCACCCAATATTTGTTTTCTAACCTGACCATATTATATATAACAACAGTATGAATCATTATGAAATGCCCGCTCTATAATGATATGCGTACTAAAATGATATCTGAAATTGGTGAAATATATGATCTTGATAACTTAGATGACAATGACATTTTCTTGACTATAATGAGGGTTAACGAATTTGATTGCATTCGTCCAGTTATTAATTTTGTAAACTCTGCATTTGAGTTGCGTACATCTTCAGGAGTTTAAATTGTATATGATATATATGTATCTATATTTTATACTTATGTACATTTGTTTGTTATAATTTGTTTGTTTGTTTGTTTGTTTGTTTCCTTATCTTTGTGTACTTTGACCATACCTATATGTTTGGTGAATGTCAAATAATAAATACATTATCGTTATCAAATTAAAGCTACATGGTAACAAACAAAACAAAAGTAATTAGTGCACGCGTAACATAGACCTACTCTCCAACATTGGCGTTGGAAGATAGCACACATTTGCAAAATATTTCTTTCCGTTTTTCAAACATCAATTATTTTGTGGCAATTCTTGTATGTTATTCTATCATTATCATTATCATATCATTATGGCCACGGCTTGATACAATTGTATTGACTAAATAGATTGACAGATCAGTCAATTGATTGACGTAACCAGTCTGTCAATGCCACTTAAAGTCATTCTTATAAACGTATCGTTCATTCTCAAGTAAATGCATGCAGTAATTATTTTTTTAAAAACATCCCACCACCAGCAGTTTGTTACGTATACATTTTTAAATAATGTTCAATAATATGACAATTGCTTCAAATGATGACAGCTGACGAGTGGCTGGCTAAATGACAGCCCGCACGTCAATAAAGTTTCACACTCGACATACTCGTATTCCATTGGTCGACCCATAGCATGACGTCACTACCCGAAAATCTGCATATTCAAATAAGACAGGCAGCAGACAGGAGCGGGAACTCATACTCTTCAATCTCTGAACTAGCTACCAGTAAGCCTGTGGTATCCAAGTCCAACGCTATTTTCACTTATTAAAAGTCAGTCAGTCAGCCAGTGATTAATAGTCGCCGACCTGTTGCATATTATCGTTTTGTCGATCGAATCGCATATTGACCCACAAATAGAAGAGTTTTAAGCGGCACGCAATAAGAATAATATCCACCGTGACACAGATAGATAGAGAGGAGATAGAGAGGAGAGAGATACTCTTAACCACGGCAAATATTGGTTTTTCATACAACACACATCATCGGGATCATCATTCCAATTGACCAAGTAGTTATTAAAACTGATAGAGAGAGAGCCTTGATTATTCAACGGATAAGTGTGTCGTTGCGTTATTACATTTGTCAGAATGACGACGACACTAAGGACTGTCACTAGACCGAGGCAGGTTAAAAGAGCCAACACATTTGAAGGGGTAAGTTATAAATATGTTTGTTATTGTAATGTTTTCTTTTAAAATGAATACACCAGTATCTGTTTAATATTTGTTTAGATACATTAAAGTATCCAAACAAAAATATTAGGACTTGCTTTCAGAAAAATGTTTTTAAGTTGGACCTTAAAAATGCATCTGACGCTAGCTATCTTATTCAGGCAACATAAGATTCTGGAAGAAGAGCACCTCTCGGTTTAACATACAAACTAAATAGGGTGTTAGAACCCAAATTTGTTTAATAGAAACAACATTTTGGCTTTTAACTCTCAACCTGTTTTTTATCATTGAGGGTATATAGCTAAGAACTTGAAATGCCTTTGGCAAACTTTTGTTTGTTTGTTTGTCCAAAGCTTCGAAGAAATATGATTGCGATGTTATGCTATTTAATTATTAACATCATTTAACTAAATATTAATAAAACTGTGTAATTCAGGGAACTTTGCGTAATTAAACCTACATGATTTGAATCTAAAATATGTTTCTGATTATTCTGACTTCACATTGCTATCTATAGTAGTAATCCACGATAGGCAAAAATAATATAATAATCATAATCATAATAATAATCAAACAATTATCATTTATGTTCAATAGAAATGTTTTGTTGTTAGGGTGTTTTGTGACCATATTAAAGTTAACTTGTTCTTGAAAACGCATCAAGTCGAATGAATGAGTTTTTCAATGTGACCGATCTGGGAACCAATCAACATTTTCGGGAAATGACTATGAGTAAACACCATGAAATAATTATAAAAGACCTACTCTATCCCTCTCAAACTTGTCTGATCTTCACGCTGGAGGATTTAAACATATCTTGTTTGGATTAATATTAATTTTGATTTTGCGAATATAAAACAATTATAAAAGCGGGAACAAAAACATTGATATATTATTTCATCATGAAATACAGAGTATCACCAGAAGTATCTGCCTTAGCTAATTTATATAGACGTTATGAAGCCATGCTCATCGGCCTATTCTACTTTCAATTGAATCTGTACACGAACGTTCAATTAATTGCATGTACCGTGCTACCAAATTGGCTTGAACATTTGCATGATTTATATCATGAAACAGGTTATGTGTATGTCTTCTTTCGGAAAATCTTAAACACACTTAGGCCTATTTTTCTTCTTTTTTGTATTCGCTGCAAACGCGGGGGAATAGTTTTTGGTGAAGAATTTCAAGTTTAATATTTAAAAAAGTATCGGTATACGGTAGTATTTCATTATTTGTTGCAAATTATGTGTCATTTTAAGTTATCTGGGCATAATCTGGCCCATTCGAACAGACAATGTTCAACTTTTTTAGAATATTTACAAATGGTTGTTTATGGAACAGTTGGGTGGCAGCAGTCATGGCAGTAGCATTGAAGTTGGGGACGAATTCATGAATCTTGGTCAGACGACGGTAGCCCTGGAGAATCATTTAGGGTTCCTATGGAAGAATAAAATAGACAACCCTGACTTTACACTTTCCACGCGGCAGGCGTCTGCAGACGACATTCCTAAAGTTCACAAAATGTTTCAAAAAAATGAAAATTATTGAATTTTATCACCACATTTGGAATCACCATGAGAAATGCATTAAAGATAAGTACAAACATGCCTAATATTTGTTCAATAATTCTTGAGATAAAGGCTTACTTTAAAATTTGGGAAAGGTTTCTGAAAAATATGTTTTTGAATAGGTAAAACTAATAATAGCCGCTTGGAAAGTGTTATAGAGAAAGTAGCCTACTCCATTGATTAATGCTAATGACTGGAACTGGGTGCCTAATACTTTCGCTTCGGAACCAACTGAAATGGTCTTTGCCGTTTGAAAAGCCAACTATCACATGATCCAAATATTTAAAAACATAAATGGAAACCATTTTGATAACAGGTACGGATTTTTGAGAGACACACTATACAGTATATGGTCTTAACTCTTATAACTTACATCATTGTAATATAGGCCTAAAGATCGGGAGACTATATTGAAGTGATTTCAATCAAAATAGGTTTTCATAAGGCCTCTAAAATAAAACAACGATTTTTGTTTACAAGTGTGGTCCACTTTACAACTTTAATTTTACAACGATCTTTTGAAATGATTCTTTCTATTCTATGCTCTTAATAGGAGATTTTCCTGGTTCTAAGTTGAAAGATCGGTTTCAGTGAGCAGCTGATCAATTTAATTTTACGATTTTTCATCTCAAAAGATAGCTAGAAATTATATCACATTGTTCACATGTGAACTTTCTTGTTGTTCTTTTCGTTTATCAATAAACATAACAATTTGTATACGATATAACATGTATTATAACAACCTAATCAAATATTTACATCATATCCGATATAAAAATGGCGGGTTAAAGATTTTACAGGGGCCAATAAGCCGGATTGATAATATGATACCGGGTTCCATTTAGTTTTAATTTGAAAGGAGGAACCGGTCGCATTTGCACCCGACCTGCTATTTCAAACGTTCATAGTCCATTTTCCTATATGAATTGATTACTACTGATGCCAAGATTGATTGATTGATCGATTAGGAGATTCCAAATCCAAGTTGAGTGACGTCTATTGTGTTGATAAGGACCAATTTGTCAATAACGTAGTATTATGAAGTAGGCGTACTTGAATTTTGATGGTCGCAACCCATTGATATTGATATGATCAATATTCATATTGGGTGTCCAATGACGCATGGGATGATAATACGTATTGACAAATTTAAGTGACGCAATAAAGTTGCCATGCTTGATATGATTCTTTTAAGACATAAACATGATAACGGTACCGTACCACAACATTCCCCACATTACTTTGATATGGTCATTGTTTCCATTCATGTCATTCAAGATCTTTATCCGTTGCCTATAAGCAGGAAAGGTGAAAGTAATGATATTTGTTGATCTGATTTGGTTTCTTCGATGACATTTTGCGATTCAACTTGATCAACTCTATTTAGGGTCCATATCCAAACTCTCAGTGCTTTTAAAGCATTTTTCCAACGGTATTTCGTTCTATTGTTAAAAGCATCGGAAAAAGATCGGTGATTAACTAGAAACCTCTCTACTTATCTGGCGTTAACAATAGAACTATTGTAGTACTCTCGATGGCTGCATTAGTGAAGCAGACAGATCAAAGGCGCAAGGAAGGTTGTGTTATATTCTTTAAGAAATACTATAATATAGTATAAAGCGCTTTTAAATCGCTAGAAAAATGCTTTAAAAGCACTGAGAGTTTGGATATGGACCCTTAGACGTTTCCGCCAATTTGACATGAAGTAAAATTGTTTAGTTTTGGTCGCTGATAAAACATTTTCAGTAATTTACCAATTTATTTGCAAACTGCACTGGCTCTGAGCGTCCGTCGTTTTTAATGTCCCAATATTATCAAGAAACTAACTGATTTTTCTCAAAATATGCGTCTTTATCTCACGATTAGTGGCATCAATAGGCAACATATCGGTGACATATAGCGACACATAGGCCTAGCGATAAGAATACCTTTCACTTATAAATGGGCTAAATTCAATGATCGTGTGCTTTGAGTATCATGGGATGGTCCTATTTCATATTAGTTAAAGATAAAACTTAATAAGAGTTATTCTTTTAACCGCTTTATAGAGAATAATATTTAAGAGTTCACTGTTCAATCTTTATGAGATAGGATCCATGTGAAATTGAGATCAGGTTTCTTAATAGTTCACACCTACCTGTGGAAGAATTCACAACTATTCTTAATTTGACTAAGGATGGGTAAAGCCAGAACGATTTGTTCTTTTATTTATAGGGCTATTCAGAGCAACTTGGTTTGTTTTAAGTTAACACTTTCCATGCGACAGGCGTCTGCAGACGACAATCCATAATTTTAATTTTTGAAAAATGTCAACATTCTTGAATTTTATTACCACATTTGGAATCACCATGAGAAATGCATTGAAATAAATACAAACGTGTCTAGTTTTGGTTCAGTAATCCTTGAGATAGATTTTGAAAGTTGGGAAAGGTTTCTGAAAATCTGTTTTGAATAATATGGTAAAACTAATAGCCGCGTAGGGAGTGTTAAAATGTCTTCGCTAAATTATATCAACACACACTGACATGCTTAATTGGCATTTATTTTATTTTGAATTGCTAAATTGCATCTCTTTTGAAACGGAAAGTTTCGTAACTAAAACAGAATTGTCCAAAGCAATTACCGTATTTCCATAGACCCTATTGAAAACCTGGTAACGTATGTGTGTCCAGTTACCAAGTCAGAGCGTTTAATATCGCCCTGATTGTGTGGGAGGTTCAAGATTTAAATAGACCACTGAAATTTGGTAAGATACCCGACTCGACCGGACGACCGGCTGGCCCGCCTACTCAATTTGCACAGTATCGAATTGTTACCGTGTTTCGCGCCGAGTAATTAACTGCGTCCAATTTTATTGATACATGCAGGTTAACAATAGTTAATTTTTGAAGACACGTATCTACTGAATGCAAGCGCAAGCGGCTGTCGATTATTTACTATTAAAACGCTTAATTAACATTATGTCATCATTATTGCTACCAGATAAACTGGTAAAACATCTAAGGGTGATTTTATGGTATATAGAGGGTGATACAAAAGACATAATGTGAAGATCAACAGTTCCTATACTAGTATGAATTCCACCGTCTCTGTGCTTATAGGCCTACTATAAATATAACCTTACAAACCCTTTGTGGTTTAGACAGATGTTTTTTCTAATCATAAAATGTCCCCTAACCTAAAAGGTCTAACCGTACCCCAACCTAAATACCAATTAACAATAACATAGACCTAACCCTATTATCCTAAACTTCACAAACCTAACCCATAACCCTGCTTACCCTAACCATAACAATATTTCTGACAAACACTAAACCATTAACTTATTGCTAACCTTAGCATTAACCCTAACCCTAACTTTAACCTTAACCCTACTAACCCTAGCCCTAACTTTAACCTTAACCCTACTAACCCTAACCCTAATCATATCCCTAACAATAACACTAACCTTAAACCAAACTTAACACTTTAGCTCTCCTATATCCAACTATAACCCTCTTTCTAACCTAACCCCATTTACAATAAACACTTACCTTAATCTTAACCCTATTTACCACTTTGAGTAGAATACCGTAACAATGTTTGGAATCCCGGAATTCGGAAATATATCCTGGTCCAGAGAGTGCCACTAAACCCCTTTTAGAATCCACAGTTGTTTTCAAACAAGGCCACTTTTTTGGTCAGTTTGAGGAAAGATTTTTATTTTGAATATCTTTGGTTTGAGGCTCATTGACCTTACGTAATATTTCAGAGCACAATCTACCCAACACGTAAGACCAGTCTTATAGAAGATGCCAGGCGTGACTCGACTCGAGCTTCGCTGGATCTCAACATCCCCATGTCATGTAGTCCTACAGGGAATGATGATGTATTTGATATTGAAGGAGATGGACTACCGGGAATCGATCTCTTTAGACATGTGTGCATCACGTTCTCGTCTAAAGATGGCGTCGGGTTCGGGTCGTTATCACAGGCCCTTAAAATACTTGAGGTAAGTAACTAACTGACTTAAAATCTGACTAACTAACTAACTAACTAACTAACTAACTAACTAACTAACTAACTAACTAACTAACTGACTAACTGACTAACTAACTAACTAACTGACTGACTAACTTTAGTAAACTGACTAACTGATTAACTTATTAACCGAATGACTAATGACTGACTAAACAAACTTACTTAATTACCAACTGAATTAACTAACAGAACATACTGACTAACATAGCAAGCCAGTAAAGGTACAACAACTAACATATGACTGAAAGGTTGCCTTATTAACCAAATAAACTGACTAACAACCAAACAACCAACAAACTAGCTAACTAAAACAACTGTAATCATGGTAATGAAAATTTGCGTGACTAGATTGACAAACTGTTGAATAAATTGCAATACTGCAAATGTGAATCAATACGCATGTAGTCGGCAGATGTTTGAAACATCTCCTTTCAACTAAGAAGACAACTGTCACGTAATAATATCGTTAAAGGTCACAGATGGTATACAAAGTACACAAACTAAAGAGACAAATATAGTTTCAAATATTAATTGAAACATCACGCAACATACAACACGAACAAATTAATTCTAACATAAGATATTTTTACCCCATCAAAATGTGCCGACATCTTTTCATGATGCTAACGTCATGTTCATGAGCAAACATTCTGTCACATTTTATCATTGGTCGTAAAACAACGCAAACTATATTATTAATATCAGCAATAACCCGGTCAAAAGTAGGGTAACACAAGGAAGGAATGCAGGAAATCATGTGCAAATATGCTTTTTGTCAAAATTCTGAGATGTTGTTAAACCAATAAACGCGTCCATAGCTTTGAACTTGTAACAGACAAGACGACGGGTTCTATAACTGCCTGAATTTATTCAAACATATTGGATAGACAATTTGCTCAATGAAATTGATGCGTTATACCATCTTCGTTGGATCCTCTTACATTATGAGGTTTATTTTTTTTGTATATATCGTAGCTATTTTTCAGATCAAACTTAAGGTGTATTTGAAAAACAGACGTTGACATTGTAAGATCAGCTACTTTGGTTGTTTTGACCATTTGATGACCACTTGACGACGCTGACCGGATATTTAATACAGAACGTATACCGGTATTACACTACTGTGCTTACCATGCTTACGGTGCTATGAGGCTTTTACAATGTTAACAAATCCAAAGATAATACAAATATCATACATATTGAAATATTGATGCGTGGCTTAAGTTTATGTAGTAAAAGCAGTCAGTTTGTACTTAATTAACTTATTTATCATGTTTATACAGCTCAGCGGCACAATTGATACGGTAATTTTGGGTTCTCGAATTTCTCCATCTTGATAATTCAACGGTAATGCAGAACCATCTATAACCTTCGTCGATTTGGTGCAAATCAATTGCTTGCTTATTTATACGAGTAGCTACACTTGTCTAGATATTTTGCATCATTAAATGTTATCTAATTCTTTGTGATACACACTGGTATTTTGTAATTTGTTTACACCATACATGTATAGACCTGTTACTAAATTGTTACTTGCGTACTTTCCCGCCCACAGGTTGGTAAAATGGGTCTGACACACATTGAATCTCGTCCGTCTGATTCTCGTCATGGAGAGTTTGATTTCCTGGTGCAATGTGAAACCAAAAATGGATCTTGTCGTAAAGTACTGTCTTCTTTGGAAAGGATTGCTGAATCTGTCAAGTTGCAAAAGGATGAGCTCAGCAAAAGAGGTAAGAGAACCTTATCATAAATTAAAGTGCACTTTGTCATGACAAAAATCATGGATCTTTCCACCACCCCACCCGCTCCACATAAAACACCCAGAAACGAAAGGAAAGGAAACGAAAACAAAATCAAACCAAAGTAGTTTAAACCAAACCAAACCACAATTATATGTCAAATTAAACCAAACCACATCTAACTTAAACAAAACTAAATCTAACCGTAACCAGTTCAAGTAAATATCCTTGTATATAAACAAGCAAAACACCAATCCAACATTATTTGTTGTTGTCTAATGTAGGCCTACTGCTGAATCAAGTTCATGTTATTATTTTCGTTTATAGATGTATGGTTCCCCAAGGAAATATCAGACCTGGACAGATGTACACACTTGATGTCAAATTATGAACCAGACCTTGACGATGAGCATCCGGTAAGTTCTTTGATCATGTTGATATATGTTTCAAATGGAAGATCCGAATCGTCAAATTCCGTTTTTCCCGTCATTGATCTTATTCTGTATTACCCTTACGTTACATGAGATCTGACACGTATACTAATAGAATCATATTTAAAGTTCAAACAAATTGTTTGTGTATAATCAAATTATCTTTTGATGGGCATTCCATTAGAACGGCTCTTTTCAGAGCCAAATAATATTAATGATTGGCGCCATAATTGACACGGAATTGCATATTTGTTTCAATCATGATACATTTGTCAGAGCTTACCCTGATCGTAATGCTTTACGGTTTTAACACTTCCCATTCGGCTATTAGTTTTACCATATACAAAACAGATTTTTCAGAAACCTTTCGCAATTTCCAATCTCAAGTTTTACTGAGCCAATAATAAGCATATTTGTACTTATTTCAATGCATTTCTTATGGTGATTCCAAGGTAATGAAATTCAATAATTTTGACATTTTTGTAAACATCTTGTGAAATTTTTGAATGTCGTCTGACAGTCTAGCTTTGTTATCACCAAGCCTAAACCTATTATTATTTATCAGAATAGGGTACACGAGATGGTTATTTTATGTAACACAATCACTTTACCGTAAAGGCGCCATTTATGAAGTAGACTATTGCAGGAATGTCGCTGGATCTTTGATGTAATTTACGTTTATTTCTATCATTGTTCAAATTTCTAGGGCTCTAAAGATAAAGAATATGTCAGAAGGAGAAAGGGAATATCCGAACTAGCATTCAAATACAAATAGTAAGTATGACATCAATTTATTTATCTTTTTATCAGTGTTTTTGCTCCCAGTTGATTCCCATACTATATGCAATTTACAATACATAATAGAATAAATGTGCACGATATAATTGTTGAAATACATATCACACCACCGTACAAAGTATGCATTTATTAATGGGTAGTTGTCGGATAAATTTGAGAGCGGTCCGAACTATCTACTGAAGATAACAAGAGGAATGCACACATTGTTCACTAACAAATGTTAGTTTATGTTTAAGACAACTTTATCGGACCAATTTATGTGAACATTCACAAAATGACAATGAGTTATCTACTGGAATTGGCAACAGTGATATTAAACTTACAAGCTGTCTACCATAAAGCCAAGCCAAGCTTAATCTTAGATCCTTTCATCAGACATATTTACCGAAAAAACACTAAGATGTGTGTGAACTCTGCCTGTTAGCAGCAGTAAGCACCGTATCCTAATTATCATATGGGTCTTCAGGGGGAGAGGTAGTAGCCACTAGTCCTTTATTCAATGGTCAATCTTCTTTCTGAAAAACTTAAACAAAGGTTATTAGTCCCAACAAGACGGCTGTTACAGCTAATCCATTACATGGATAACCTGCAGTATACTAGAAATACTCAAACGCGTATCAGGTCTAATGTGCTATCTACTGAAGATAGCAACAGTGATGACCATTATAATATGTTATTTTTAAAAGATGTTTATTTATCAGTTAAATAGTTTCTTTTATACATTTTGCAGTGGTGAAGCTCTCCCAACAGTAGAATACACATACGCGTATTATTGGTCTAATGTGCTATCTACTGAAGATAGCAACAGTGATAACCATTATAATATGTTAATTTTTTTAAAGATATTTATTAATCAGTTAGTTTATTTTATACATTTTTCAGTGGTGAAGCTCTCCCAACAGTAGAATACACAAACGCGTATTATTGGTCTAATGTGCTATCTACTGAAGATAGCAACAGTGATAACCATTATAATATGTTAATTTTTTTTAGGATATTTATTAATCAGTTAGTTTCTTTTATACATTTTTCAGTGGTGAAACTCTCCCAACAGTAGAATACACAGATGAGGAAACAAAGACATGGTAAGAATGATTTTTTAAAATTGAATCTGTACCTACTCTTGAGTCTTGATTCTTAATTTGGCGCCTTGCCTCTCCATGTTTTCCCCGTAAATTGCCCGAGGCAACTTGGATGGTGCATTCGATCCATTTAGAATGTTTTTGGTAATCTTGTCATTAAATTGAGCACGAAATGTTGACACTTATCATGAAATCGTTTGGATTCAATTTAAACCTCTTTAATATCGTATGAAATTTTTTTAGCTCACTAAATAAACTGAAAACTAATAAATTGATTGATTTTTAAGATGCGCTTCCTAAAGGGTAAACCCTCTCAGTGACAGTATTTACATGGGCCTATAACGTATTGTAAGAGGATTTGGATTTTAATTCCGGCGCCAATATTTTTTTATTATTTGAAAGTATTGGATTTGGTACAAACGAGAGCAGAATATTTATCGAATGGCGTTCATTTTTTCTTTATTTTTTTGTTTTTACTTAAAATAGACCCTATAGGCTTTTGTCTGGTAAGGAAAATAGATAGTTTCATCTTCTCGCGTGCAAACGGTTACTATTTTCATGATATTGTTTCTATACACTCAAGATATGTTATACATTTCAGATAACAAGCAAAACATAATAATGATTTCCCTCTTTGATACCGAAAAAGAAAGTAAATATATCAGGCTTAAAACGCTTAAACGAAGCCGAACAAACCTCTATACTGTATAAGCACTTATTGTTAAGACTGATATAAAGTAGAAACAATTTCTTGGTTACAGTCTCGATTCAAATATTTTATATGATATCACCTGTTACAAAAATTTCTCATTAAGTGATTTCATAATTATTAGGGATTGTTAATCACACATAGGTCTAACTATAGTTTTATCTGGCAAAAATGAGGCCTAAAAGAGGTTGCTTCATCTACGCATTTTGTGGGGTGTTATCAGAGCAAGCCGTGGAGTGATCAAGGTTACACTCGAGTAATATAACATTTTTTTCTTCTTACAAGTATGACTTTTCCTCTTACAATTTCCATACACTCAAACAGACGCTGCTCTGCTGAGACAAATTTGCGCTGGCCTTATTCTATTAGTATTAGGAGCCAGTTTAATTAATGATATCTATTTACACTACTCGTTACATGTGTCCTCCCAAGCACACGTGTGCCGGTTGTGTATCGATCGACCAACGGTCATTAAGTAATAAGTCGTGAACCCACGAATACAAACAATGCGCAGCCGGCCAGCCTTTGCTAAACGATACAAATATTCATTCTTAATTAACGAGCAATGAGTGGGCACTAATTTAATAGCATGTTTGATTTAGAAAATAAATCGTTATAAAGTCAGCACCGTTTGTATCTTAAAATGTTATGTAATAGTGTGGTTTTGCGTAATAAAATTACTGGCAGCAACTTAAGTGATACCTTTTTTTAGTTATTTTTTCTTAAAGAAAGCTAAGACAAATTATTAATCTTTCTAGTTTTTCAAAACATGTAAAAACGTTATTTTTTGGGTCTATTTTAAGTAAAAACAAAAAAATAAAGAAAAAATGAACACCATCTGATAAATATGCTGCTCTCTTTTGTAACAAATCCAATACTTTCAAATAATAAAAAAATATTGGCGCCAGAATTAAAAATAATTCCAAATCCTCTTACAATACGTTATAGGCCCATGTAAATACTGTCACTGAGAGGGTTTACCCTTTAGGAAGTGCATCTTAAAAATCAATCAATTTATTAGTTTTCAGTTGATTTAGTGAGCTAAATATTTTTTCATACGATATTAAAAAGGTTTAAATTGAATCCAAACGATTTCATGATAAGTGTCAACATTTCATGCTCAATTTAATGACAAGATTACCAAAAAACATTCTAAATGGATCGAGTGCACCATCCTAGTTGCTCCGGGCAATTTACGGGGAAAACATGGAGAGGCAAGGCGCCAAATTAAGAATTCCTCTTAATGTCTTTTTGTCTAAAAGTAAGCTTAAAGAGAATGTAATATCTAAGTAATTGTATAACATTGGAATCCCATGTATAATTAAATATCGGACAAAACTGGGACATGTACTGTTTCAGGCAGACAC
The DNA here is from genome assembly GCA_035610835.1 of Ophiura sarsii. Taxonomy (NCBI): domain Eukaryota; kingdom Metazoa; phylum Echinodermata; class Ophiuroidea; order Amphilepidida; family Ophiuridae; genus Ophiura; species Ophiura sarsii. The sequence goes on along the minus strand of CM069443.1, from coordinate 54,485,207 downwards.
CGCAGGCTAAAGAATACTACTCGCCATATCGATCTTAGTCGATCTTATTTAGAGGTTAATGACTTAGTCATAAGGTAACGTCTTGTTTTGTAACCATGACGTAATGAAATGGATTTTATATTTTGAATCATTTACAACTTTAAAAGTTACATTTTCGTGATTTAAAAACAAGAAAAAAAGTCTGGTCCCAACAAGACCCTTGTACCTGTCCGTAGGAACAGACCATGTATAAAATCATATCTCTGTCATTTTCATTCCAAAAAGTTGCAAATAAAGAAAATGCATATCGTACATTGAATTACATTTTGAAATATAGGTCTACATTAGTCCGAATGTTTCTAGAATTCAAGAAAACGGTCATTGCTGTTCATGAGTGACGAAGACCAAGGCCAAATGCCATTAACATCTATTATATAAGAGTGTAATGAGATTACCTTTTCTTGCCACTAATACCACAAAACAACATTAAAGGTATATTATGTGATCTTTTCCAAGTAGCCCCCTCTATCATTGATTTTTACTATAAAAACAGATTTTCTTGCAGATTTGCATTTTTGATCATAAATCATAAAGATCTTCTAAGTTACAGATCGATACGATTCCTAATTACTTTACTTTACCGAGCGGTACAATCTATTTTTCAAATTTTACGCTAAATTTTCTCTTCAAACCATGATTTTGAGGTTATTAGGAATCGTATCGCTCAGTAACTTGGAATATATTTATGATTTATGATCAGAAAAGTAAATCTTCAAGAAAATCTGCTTCCAATTTTTTTTCGAGGATTTAGGGCGTCCCATGGAAAAGATCACATAATATACCTTTAAGGCCTTAGTACTGTTCATCATCGAGCAACAGTGCAACACAAACATGTTAATAGCATCGTTTTAGAATATCATATTATTTGATCGGCGTCCGTGATTACATTTTTACCGATACGAATTCAAAAACAACATGATTGCTGTTATGGTCTTTTGTAATTCGGTGTTATAACAATAACAATATTGCGCTTGTAAACAAATGAGTCCTTCCAATTGTTTTATTCTGGCAAAATTTTGAAGCTATATAGTAGAAATTAAAACTGCCAAATCGGCGAGTCCAATTAAATCATCAAATTGTAATGCGCTATCATGACTATCTAGGCTGCAGCTTGCAAGAGACGATCGCAATCTCACCGTAACTTACGGGTTTTTCCATATCCACGTCGGTCACGATGAAGGAAGATTGATTTTTGTTTGCTATAAATAAATACAGACTACGGACGGACATATTAATGGCCGGTAGCAGTGTTACTGTCAATCTTTGATGTAAAACTTGCTGTCTTGACGTCAAGATTTAACCACTTGTTGCCTCGAGATTCTTAAGGCTACCCTGATTACTTCATATTGAGGCTAATGTTTAGGCTTGCCCTGGCCGCGTCCGGTGGCTTTGCTTGCGTCTGTTCCCATCTGAACCCGAGCGCGTGTCTACACGTACGGACCACAAACAAACGAACATCTTACTGCTATTACTCCTTAAAAATCTTAAAACCATAGATTTCTACCTTTAAAACCATCCGACGCTCTGATGGTGCACACATTATTGCAATTTTTTACTGCAGTACTGTGCATCAGATTATATGAAATCGGCGTACATGTACCTGTAATCTATCCCTAAAGCGGTAACTCATACTGTAGCTCCTCAAGTGTTTCCATCTGCAAATACACAATTTCACCTATAGTGATTAAGTTATCTAATTGTTATTTTGTCATGAAATCGTAATGAACAGAGATCGATTCAAATGATCACAAATATTTGTAAATAAATGTGTATAGTGGGACATAGAACTATACCCTTTTGCTGCTGAAAATGACGATCAACATTTCGCATTTAAAGTTAAAACACCCCGGGGCATGCCGGGAATAATAATCATATACCTGGTAACCTATTGACGTGGTTTTCCCGCTACCGGATCGGTATAATCATGGAATAAGTAGAGGGACTAATATTGACTGTATCAAATTGAAATATTCGTGAGCTTCATGTTAAAGTTTGGAGGGAAAGTAGACAACTATCAATAGTGATTTGCTTGAAGCAAATCTAGGGATTGTGTTTCATCGATTTGGCAAGGCTGCTGCTTATCATGCTTATCGGGTTGAACTTGTTCCTATTTTGGTTTACATAATTTCTGAAAATATTTAGAAAACCAAAATACAGCTTTACAGGGGCTCTAATAAGCAGCAAGTATTTAGATTAATATATATAATTATTGGTGAGAGACTTTTTTTTCTTCAATTATTTCAAAAAATGTTGATCAACTAAGTGACGAATAATAAAGGTATTATAACATATGCACATTTGGTGATTTTCCATGTGGGGCGCAAATATGGACACGTGATATATTTCTCGGATATAAATTTATAATAACGTGTAGATGAAATGCAATGATATAGTTTTTAGAGTCAAGATATTTTATTAATAAACGATTGTAAACAAATCATTATTTAACAAAATTCATAAATCAAGATTTTTGATGAAAAGAAGCCACAGAAAGTAAAAAATTGTAAAAATAAAGTGTAAAATTTCGCAATCCATCAAGTTATAATTATTATTTTTTTGAATCAAGATTTATAGTGAAAATACATATTAATCACATGAAAACAACATTTCAATTCGCGCGCGCGGGAAGCTGAGCCATTTTTCTTTCTATCTATCCACCCAGTGCTTCTTTAATAAATATCTATCTACCACTACCAATACCTGATCAATAACTGTTGCTATCGGTTTCCCCACCTGCTCCTCAGGACCCATGTTTTCCGCAATCTGAAACGTCTGTTTCCAACGCATGCCTGCCAGCAGTTCATAGACGCATTTGATCTACTAGAGAAGACGGGGATATACAGGTTAGTTATTAAAGTCGGTATTAAGCCAAAAGATTGTTGTGTTGCCCTCAGCAACCGAACCTGAAATCTTAAAAATCAGGGTCACATTTTTTCCCCATATTTTTCTAAGTTTTAAATTTTACCCAATTTGTCAAAATATTATTATTTTCTGCTTGAAATGAATACGTTTTTGCTTAAAAAGATTGCTTTTCAACTATTATCACACTAGAAATATTAGTCAAATTGACATTCACCAATTTTGTCTTGTCATGAACCACGGTTTGTCAGTAATATTTGTCGACAAATTAAAACAGAAAAAAACACAGACCCGACTTCAAGATTTGTGGCACGTGAGGGCAACACAACTTTTTTTGTTGGCCTTATTAATTATACCGCAGTGCGACAGATTTGTTCATCAACATTTATTGATTTACTTTTAAAGAAGTTTTGATTTAAAAATAGAAAAATTGTCCGTCTTCCCAGTTTGTGGTAGAACCGATTTGCCTTTTATATGATTATTCGTGATAAAATCGCACAATTATTCATTGCCATTCATTTCAAATATGTTTTTATTTGAACATTTGTACAAAAATATGACTCTCTCCGCAGTTTGTGGTAAAATCGATTCGCCTTCATCTGCTTCTTCGTGATAAAATTGCAACAAATATTCTATGACATTAATTTTCAATTTATATACATTTTATTTTGCTGCTCATATCTACCTCAAAAAACTAAATGAAAATCGGACCAATTTGTACGAACTCTTTTTTGCATCTGGTATCAGATGTCAAAAGGTGTTTCCGTATCTAATCTAACCAAACCCATCTGCTGATACACTTTTGAATTCAACAGCATCATGTAATCTGTAAATATTGCTGAATTCTATAGGTATTAGTGTGTCAGGTTGGCACCAAATTAAGGACACACCTGATGTTGAATTATATTACCGTATATTGTATATATTATTTAAACGTGTTTATTTTCTTCTTCATATAACAGAGAAGACCAAATACCCAAGCTGGAAGAAGTGTCACAATTTCTGAAAGGTAATTTTTAATTTCTGTCATTATATTATATCTTACAATTACGAACTAAATGTGGCGTTCAAGTATGTTCTTCTATTCACATCAAAATGAAGACCATTACAAACATTTATCATGTTTATGAAATGACTGAAGTATAGTAAGGATTTCAATATATTAAGACTGCTGCCGTCTAATTGAAGGGGCGACCACTGGAGAATAGTTGAAAGGTAAAAGGTAACTGTCGAGAGGATGATTTTTTTGAGCTCTTTATACAATTATTCTATAGAGGAAATTAAATATAGGATTTCCTACGCAAGTGTTTAGATCTGAGAATTACATACTCACCCATCAGCCTTTGAGTTTTTGAGTCAGTGATAGGTATAATCATGGAAATCTATAGTAACCGCGACAAGCATACAATTTTCCTTAATGGAAGACGAAAGATAATAATAATACAAAGCATTTATAAAGCGCTCTATATAAAGAACACAGCGCTACATGTAGTTCATAAAAACAAGAAAAACCAGGGTAACAAATTATGTTGCAAACAGATAGGTTTAAAGTGCGCGTAGACCAGGAAGGAGGAATCAACAACTATTTTCTTACAGCGTAGAACTTAGAGAATCCGAGATAAGATATAAGATAATGCTTACAAACAATAACTGTTTATAATGATAACTCTTTTTTTGTCAATTCCTAACCGTTTACAGCTAGGACAGGCTTCCAACTGAGACCCGTGGCTGGATTGTTATCAGCCCGAGACTTCTTAGCCAGTCTTGCCTTCAGAGTATTCCAAGCTACGCAGTATGTTCGCCATCGATCTACACCGATGCACACACCAGAACCGTAAGTTTAAAGCAATATGTAGAAATCTTGTTGATACATTTCTGGGTTTGGGTAAACTAACTACCATGGCATACCCAGAGGACTACCGTATTTAAGATACTTTACGTCACCCTGCTGACAGATTCAAAGTACAATTGCACTCATATAATTGACTTTTCATTGTAAATGGTTAATGTTTTGTTTCTTAGTCTTGATGAGCTTATAGTGCATACATTTCATGAATTTCAGAAGTCCCATTCTCTGATTTGATTTGATTTGAGACCATTTGGGTCCTACGACCCTGGATAACCCAATAAGCTTATATAGCTTATTTCCATTGGGGTCCGTTAGATGTGTGAACAGATACAGACCGGGATAATCCCCTACTCTTTACGAAAGAGTCTGTAACCTTTTTAACGTGCTCGGGTATTGCTCTTCCGATGCATGGGACCACACTTTTACGTGACTTCCGAACCATTGGTTTTTGCTGCCATTAGGAAATCGTCACAATCACTTCGCTTCATTTACCAGGCTACCGACGCGGCGCATATAATGTATCAGCACTAAGATTGTAATATCCCCTAACAGCTCTTTGAACCAGTTTCTTATTCATGTAAAAACTTGTATACTATAGAGCCACCATTTACTTCAAGTCTGCAAGTATACAACAATTAATAATATAGATTAAGTATTCTTCATTTGTTGTTCATAAAATGCAATAATTGGCATCATTAGCTCATGAGTACGCACACATGCCAATGTCCCGTATGATTATAGAGTAGTCCTAATCATAATTATTATCACGTTTTTCTTGTTATAGAGACACATTACACGAGCTACTGGGTCATGTTCCGATGCTGGCGGATCCAAGCTTCGCTCAGTTCTCACAGGTAACTTATTTGCTATTAAGTACAGTAAGACGCTGCAAGTGCATTACGGTATAAGGCCCGCTTAGCAGCGCTATAAATTGTTGCCCTAAAAACCGGCAATAAATTTAAATATTCGCCTTCCATCAAAGCTGGTTGCTATAAATGACATAATTCTCGTGTGCAACCGGCTGTATTGCAATGCCCATTGAGTAGTTTAAACGCTTGAGCATGGATGTAATTTGCAACATAATGGAAACTCACCCATGCAGTTAGCAAGAAGTACTGCTCGAATTTAAATATACAGCCAGGTAATCCTCTCGTAGTAATTGATAACAATAGGTTTTGACCTCAGAACAAGCTAATAAGAATAGGCGTTTGATTGCAACATGTTCAACCAATCTTGTCTCCTATAAAAGCTCCTAATTTCACTGAATCCCGATTGTGAAAACATTGAGGGTACCCTATTCACGTTCTTAACAAATTATCAGGGACAAACTTTCATACAAATAACCTTAGATAGATGTGTCTTGATTAAACCATGAAGGTGGTAGACCGATTGACGTACACAATTTTAACTAAAGGGTTCAACAAAAGAAAGTATACCACTTTGTTTATGTCATTTTGAGTAATTTTAAATTTGTTTTTGACCAAATAGGCTAGATAGGCATTTAGATAAATCTTTTAGGCATAATTTGATACCAAATTTTCCCCCTAACAACAAAGATAAACCATGATTAGCACCATTTAAAGGAAAATATCCCATTTTCAAAAGTCGCATTTCCAATACACAGCACATGAAGATTTGGTTAATCTGTCCATGTTCTCCCCATCCATAACATTTCTTTACATTCAAATCCTTCACCCATGCATCAGTTTACATTTGAATTAGCCCGCGCATTGAGGGATATGCGCGGTGATCAGTACGGGATAAATACGGCATATGTGTGTGTTAACAATTGGCCTATTCTTCTCGTGCTGTGTATTGGAAATGCGACTTTTGAAAATGGGATATTTTCCTTTAAATGGTGCTAATCATGGTTTATCTTTGTTGTTAGGGGGCAAATTTGGTATCAAATTATGCCTAAAAGATTCATCTAAATGCCTATCTAGCCTGTTTGGACAAAAACAAATTGAAAGTTACTCAAAATGACATAGACAAAGTGGTATACTTTCTTTTGTTGAACCCTTTAGTATCTACATGTAGGATAATTTGTGTTATAATTTTACAAACCGGTGAAATATTACGTTTAAAATATTGAAAATTCTAACAGGATTCGATGTGGGTACTTGTCATATTTAATAAGCACTTGTAATTTACATATATTCGTTTCTTTTTCTTTCAACTTTTCAGGAAATAGGACTAGCGTCATTAGGTGTGTCAGACGAGAACATTACCAAGCTTTCAACGGTAAGAAATCAATGTGACATGTAGGTTAGATAAAATAAGATCGTTCGGGCCAAGTCTGGTGTATAGCCAATATCAATAGCGTACCATTTGACCAGTGGGACCGTTGACGTTGGTACAGTTGCGATCACTAAGATTGTTTGAGTGAGGGAGGGGGGGGGGGGGGGGGGGTTCTGAAGTGGTATTTGAGATGCACTGTCATTTTCTACACATGACCAGCTTTTAAGTGAACGTCATTTTGTCCTTTGATTGTATCTGTTCCCTAAAGTGGTGTTTGAGATTCAATGTCATTTTCTACAATGACCAGCTTTATAATTAACGTCGTCATTTTGTCCTTTGGTTGTATCTGTTCCCTAAAGTGGTGTTTGAGATGCAATGTCATTTTTCTACACATGACCAGCTTTTTAGTCAACGTCATATTCTGTTATTTTGGTTTTATCCCTAGACATTTTGCGCAAGATCCAGAGGTCTCTGTGAACTGAAATTAGTAAGAGATGCGATGGGCTTATTACTATGATAATAATACAAAATGGAATAACTCAATCATAATTTTATTCATCAATTTGATAAACAAAGTTATGTCTTTTCATATTTTAACAGTTGTACTGGTTTACCGTGGAGTTTGGACTATGTATGCAGGATGGCGAGGTTAGGGCATGTGGAGCAGGGTTACTATCCGCCTATGGAGAATTGCAGGTGAGGATCTTAAAACAGTTGACTTTAGACTGCACTGAAAAATCCAGTACGTGATGGCTCATATAAGAAACAGATGTTTCAAAAGCCTTTCCCAACTTTCTAAGTCTATCTCAAGAATTACTGAACAGATACTTGGCATGTTTGTACTTAATCTAATGCATTTCTCATGGTGATGAAATTCAATAATTGTGACATTTGTGAAACATTTAGGGACATTTTGGAGCTGTGTTCTGCAGACTCCTGCCGCGTTGAAAGTGTTAAGAACCCTCTGATGTAATATCACAAATGTGATATTTTAGGTAATGTGCACAACATGAGAATTATCAACATGTTGCAATGGAAAAATTAAATTGTGCCCTTGTGACGCTCTATGGCAGCTAACTCATTAAATTTTTTAAAAGGTTTTATACACCCCACAGCAGCCTCGACAATCTTCCCGCATAGCATAGCATTTCGGCCTGTAATCATCTTTAAACATGGAACCACAAAAAACTCTAAATATGTGTATGTTGCTAAACCGGTGAAAACATGTACTATCCGTGAATCATATACGGTATATCTAATAGTTCGTTTCAATTTCAAATACACCAATAATGATCAAGTTGCACACATTGCATAACCATTGATAAATAATGCTTATTTCTTGTATTTTTTTTATCATAAATAAATTCAGTATGCATTATCCGATCAGCCAGAGCATCGTCCGTTTGAACCATCGAAGGTGGCCGTACAGGAATACCAGGATAAGAACTACCAGCCTATTTACTTCGTTGCTGACAGTTTTGAGGATGCTAAGCAGAAACTAAGGTAGGACATGAATTCAGCCTGGTGTCAGTCCCAGGGGGCCATAGAATAAACATAAATACCATGTTTACTATGTTAATTGGGTTATCATGAGGCTGTTCATAAGGGCCCTACATAAATTCATCGATCGGCTCTACAGAAAGGAATTAACCATGCGTCATTCACTGGAATCATGACGCGGATTCAGTTTATTCCTTGAACAGTGCAGTCTTATTTCAGGAAGGGTCCCGCAAGCACAACATTGAGCATTATTTGTTAGAAAAATAATTATCGAGCCGAAGTAACGTAATTATATAGAACAAAACACCATACTAGTCACAAAAATGAATAAAAACTGCCATCACTCAACATGCACTATTTAAAATTCGCGGCGATCGAAAGTCCCGGTGTCGATGACGTCATGGGTATCGGTGCTCAAATGTGCGCATGTGCATTGTATAACTATGACATCATCGACACTGGGACTTTCGATCGCCGCGAAGTTTAAAAAGTGCATGTTGAGAGATTGCGGTTTTTATTTGTTTTTGTCATAAGTGTGGTGTTTTGTTCTATATAATTACAAAAGTTGGGCTCGATAGTTATATTTCTAACATATAATGCACACTTTTATGCTTGCGGGACACCTCCTTTAAGATCCTCACCTGCAATTGTATGAATTGACGTGGGTTTATTGAAAGTGATGTAAACTCGCATGATTATGAAATGGGATTTTTAGCTTCTTATAGTTTTGATGAACAAAGTGGCCGCCATGATTGCGGTAAACTGCGTCATATGCAGGGCCTCCATCCAAATGTAACTTCTTTAAAAGTATGGGGATTGGGTGGGAAAATGGAAACAGGGCTTCAAGGCTTACTTAAAATCTCTTTATTTCAATACATTTTATGACACCACCATTTGTATTTTGTGTATTTTACAGACACTACGCCATGACAATGTCTCGTCCCTGCAATGTACGCTACGACCCATACACACAGAAAGTGCAAGTTCTCGACAGGGTCGAGACTGTGCGAGATGTTGTACGAGATTTGAAAGGTCAAGTCGATGTCCTCACTTCCGCTTTGAATATAATCACGACGAGATCTTAACGCTGTGCAGATGGAGATTATACGAGATTCTTTAATACAGTCAGTGTAGGTTGAGGCTAGGAATTTCGAAACGATGTAGACCATGTGCATTTATATTCTAGAGTAAATGTCAGGGTATAACACTATTTGAAAGGGTTATAAAAGATACATCATAAAACACAGGATTATTTGGTCAGCATGGTTGGTACCAGAATTAGGTTGTTGCTGATGACACACTCTCAGAACATAGGTTAAATCTTATCAACAGAGGATTACCAGGTGAAGCAAAAAACTGGATGGTTATAACCGTAACCAACAGCTGTTGGTTAAACTTTTATTTTTTGCTAAACTTTAACAAGTGGTTGGTTAAAACTTTTAATCATTTGTTGGTTAATTCCTCTAAACTTAACCATTTGTTGGTTAATTCTGCCTGATATATAACATGGGGTTGGTTAAAACTCTTCATTTGATCCCCTACTCTTTACGAAAGAGTCTGTAACCTTTTAACGTGCTCGGGCATTGCTCTTCCGATGCACGGGACCACCATTTATACGTGACTTCCGAACCACTGTTTTTTAATATTTGAAGATGTTGTTGTAATATATCAACGGAACTTAAAGCTGGATGAGACTATCAACTCACATTTAACAGAATTTCAGTCAATCTACTAGTTTGACCAATTTTTACAACAAAGGGCATCTCAATTGGCAATGTCAAATCAAATGTACAATGTATAGCAAATTGTGTTTACATTTAAAAAGGATGTTATGTGAATAAGGAATATTATGTGATCTTTTCCAAACTTTTACACATAATGGTTTCTCTCTTATAATGAAGTTTGATTATATCAGGAAAGACATTGTATTTTCCGTAAAATCCATTTGCTGATTTGATGACGCCCTCAATCAGTACCATTTATCAAGCATTGGATTGTTGACTATATCCTGATTCACATCCCAGCATATAGGTCTATACGTGTGTACATGGCTAGATACCTGCCCAAATCAATGTATGTAGGTCCAGAGGTAATTAACTTCTACAGATGTAGATGTGAAGAGTGTTCAATCTGATGACATTTAGAAGAAAATGGAGATTTTGAGTTTATAAGAATATTTATTGAACACATTTCTTCAACTACCTGATATGTATATTGTACGATATGTGTATAAAATAAATTATCTAAATTAAAAGGAGAGTGTATGTATGATGGCGGGGTTTGGTGTGGGACAAGCTGAAGAAGAAGACTTTCTCCAGAACTATGCGGAGCCTCAGTGTTTTGTGGTTTTATCTAGTTGTATGCTATGTATACAGTGGGCGTTCCCGCGTTCGTAATTTGTTTTGAGGTCCTATTATGAATTGTATTTTATTAGGATTATTTTGTATGGATAATTTGCGCTGCGCACACCCGGTGCGCACATGTCTTATGCATTTATTTTATGATTTAGGAGACTCGGCATTGGCTAATCCCTATTTATTGGTGTTTTGTGACGTCAATGGTATATCATGTCATACCTTATTTCATCCCAAACACTTCATATCAATTTGTGAGAAAAAATGTATACACTCGTGTCTTGACTCAACTTTTATAACCCGTCAAGAAGACCGACCCATTTTTTCTGGAATTTTCAAAAAATGAAATTAATTGAAATTTGTTTATAGATTGAAGCCAGACGACGCTGGACACGGGCGTATTCACGAATATTCAGGTTAACATATGCGAACGAGGTTACGTGATCAAGTGAATGGGACGAACGCTTAACAACTGTTTAAATTCAAAAAATGATACTGACACTGGAGTTGGTTGTCCAACTCCAGCGGTTTTAGGATGAAATAATTTAGTTCCAACTTGTGATGAATTTTATGGGGTCATATATATAATCAAAATCCATTGTTACATTGAAACCAACGGAAATTCAAAATAAACGGCCGTTCATGCCCACCGTCGCGTCGTCTGATTGAAGCCTCTAGTGTGCTAGCGCCCCCATTTTGAGAGTTACTATATACATCGCGCGTCTCAATGTCCCTTATAAGGACTATCGTGCTGTCAATCATAGCGTTGTCAAGATAGCGCCCTCATTTCAAGAGTTACATCGCGCGAACTCACGCACATATGCCTGGAACTGGATAAGATTTGAATTAAATTACCTGAACAAGTCTTGGAATTGGACATTCTTCAATTCAAGCATTAAGAATCAATTTTCTTGAGATTTTTGGTTTACAGGTTTTTACCGTTCGTATAACGTTTATGATAGAATCTTAGACCCACTACCGAGTTCTGTGTCATTTTTAAAACGCTAAATAGTTTACAACTTTTGATTTTCTCAAAATATTGGTTGTGGTTTAACTTCATGCATAGTAATATATTGAAATATAAAATGTTAAAGCTATAAATAGTTTTCTGTCATGCATGTTATACGTTGTTCATATGTAATGTATATATATCTGAGCTGAGAAATAATAATCAATAAATTATTGTAACCATAAACCCTGGTTTGTATTCTTTTGTATACCATGCTTGGTGAGGTGTTGCTTTTAAAGAATTCATGTCCAATTTTTCAATTTGTTTCACAAAATATCACAGGGAAAAATCGAAGTATTCATTATTGTGTGTCTTCTAAAAAATCTACAAGCCCCTTTTTATAAAATTATGTTCTTGCCTAACAATTTCTTGTTAAACATTCAGAATGTTGAGAAAACTGGTCAAAAAATCTCAAGAAAATTTAATTTGTGGTCAATATACTTCCATTTGTCATGGGAAGGACTTATACAAAATCAATAGCGGGACCGAGGGAAGACACGCAGTTTTTGTGAACTCTATACGGTATATAAGTCTTAGATTAGAGCTACAGGAGAACTCACAGTCAAATTGAATCAAATGAATAACCCGGATCCCTCCCTTCCACTCCTAAAAAAACCGTGTCGTTGTCGTAATTCGTCTACAGTCATCAAAAAAGTAACTATACGGGTAATAAATGGGCTTATAACTCTAAAAATATATATCCTACCTATAAAAATGTGAAAATGAAATTGTGACTTTACCTTACATTTTGGATTGTCAATTCTTCAATATTAAACTGATCATAGCGTGCAATATCTCATATTAAAGAAGATAAATTTCTCAACAACTTTATAATTTTATATTTTTAGGTAGGATATATATTTTTAGAGTTAAAACTCCATTTATTACCTGTATAGTTACCTTTTTTGATGACTGTTTATCCTATACAGGGTGTGTCAAAATATTCCGGTCCTGTTTTCAAAAAAATTAGGAAAAATACTTCTTGTTAAAAAATGGTCAATTTTGTCATTGATCATAAGAATATAAATACTTCTTCATACTTAGAGAATTTTCAAGACAATACCTAATTGCGCACCATAATTACAACATATTTACGAAAAAGCACAAAAATCCAAAGTGTTCCAAGAATACATGCATGACATGATTGAAGCCAAGTTGGTGGATGTTATCATAATGGGTGGTTACAAAAAAAGTTGACCCAAGTTCAAGGTAAATTTTCAACCACATTTAAAGTTTCAGAGAGTTTGTGTTTACTTAGTCTTGATCAGCAGTAAGTTTTGAAATTATCCTGAAAAAATTGTACATTTATCTTGGTTGGTTCTTCAGATAGGCCTATGGTTCATTACAGAAAGCATGCACAAAACTGCCTTGTCCACGGGAGCGTCCTTTAGTAGAGATGGAATGCACAAAGTGGACTTACACTCGATTGGTCACAAATTGTAAAAAATGGAGAAAAAGAAAAAAGGAGACATCTGAAACATCTGTCTGGTGCTGGACATTACCTACTTACGTTACGTACCTACGTTTCTTTGTTGAATGTAAATGGCACATTTAAGCAAAGAGATTGGGATACTTTGTCAGGGCGGGCATTTCAATTCTGAAACTAGAGCATGGTGTTTTGTTGAGACAACAACTAAATGACGCTCCCGTGGACAAGTCAGTTTTGTACATTTAAATTTAAATTTGGTTGAAAAATTACTTTGAACTTTGAACTTTTTTTTTAACAACCCGGTATACTGCAGTTTAAGTTATTCACACAGCATAACAAACTTTATACCTGTTGATATTTTATAAATAAAATCTGAATCAAATACAATTTAGGTTATAGCTAACAGTAACAGTGTGTTCTTGCTGTGCATTTCATTAAATATATTCATTTTTGTGTTTGAACTGTTTCAACAAAATCGGTGAAATCAGGACCTGAATATTTTGACTCACCCTGTATGTGTACAGAATGTTGTGAAGCCGAGTAAAAAAAAAAAAGGTTTCACGTCCGGGTTTTTCAAAAAAAAGGAGGAAGAGGGGCTTTTTTTCTCTTTCAAAATGGCCGCCATTTGAGATTTCTGGCAATCTATGGTGTTTTCCCTATTAAATGATAATTTAAAAGAGACAATTGATAGACAAACAAGAACTGAACATATTTAAATTGTTTTAATAGTGTTAGCACCATGTTAATACATATTTACATTATTTTGAAAAACACTAAAAGCAAGATAGCTTTGTTTTGAAATAAAGTAAACTTAAGTTTTGGTTCTCCTAACCCGTGATTCATTCAGTAGATTGGTATTAACATTCATTTTTTCTAAGTAATTAATATAATTTGATTTCTGTAAGGTTTTTACGGAATAAATTTAATGAATTATTCAAAGTAATGAATATACTTTTAGTGCTAAAAGTGTTTACGAAATAAAACGGTTGTATCTATCATTAAGGCAATAAGATTGAAATCCGACAAGCTCCTGCCCGGTATAGTTCTTGTCGAGCCAAAGCCTTTTCAAATAAATTATTTAAATAGATCGTTATTGGATGCTAGCTACATGATTTAGATTTTTTAGTTTGAATTTCAATTTTTTAGCATCTGAAATCGGTGTTTTTAATGGAGCATTTTAGGAAAGCAGGTTCCCTTGTTGCCCTTCAACTTTTTGAAGAAGAAGAACAAAAATGTGATATAAAATAAAATAAAAATCCCAGGCGGCCTCAAAAAGGAAGCGGGCGGGGACACGATTTTTTTTTTTTTACTTGGCCTAAACTGTAGTGAACATTGAATAATTCAGTGGCGTAGCCAGGTTATTCATATTAGGGGGGGGGGGGGGGGGGGGGGGGGGGGGGGGGGGCGAAAATGAAAATGAACCGACAATGTTTTTCTGAGTAAAGGACTGCGCGCATATGTGTACTTTTGACCATCATAATTCCATGGTTCCCCTGGTCAAATGAACCGACAGTGCCAATCTCAACCGACACGATGTCAATATTGGGGGGCGATCGCCCCCCTCCCCCCCCCCCCCCCCCCCCCCCTCTGGCTACGCCACTGGAATAATTGAATATTGAAGCATTGCTATTATCACTCTCAAATGCTCGAAGTATTTCTTAAACTATTCAAACAAGAGTCAATAGTATACACCGTATAGTCCATAGTCCAATTTATACACGGTTGGGTCAAATTTATCGGTTGGATAAAGTAATTAAAAAGAACCAAGTCATCTCGGGGTCACTCCAATTTCTTTTGCGTACAAAATAATAATACAGTGAATACACACAACATACAACAAGTCAAAAGTTTTAATATTTGACTAACGACATTGGCGTATTAGAGCGTAACATTGCGGTGGTATGTATTATCAAATGGTATGATCTTATTAGTATGTCATTGCATGATATATACAATATGCACTCACTGGATATGTGCACTCTTCATTCAGCATTGAACTTGTAGAATTGCCAATTGTATGGTAGGACAGCCTAAACCACTTCCGTCGAAACCAACGTCTGACTACATGCTTAAAAGTATACGTTAAATCTTTTCCAAGGACTATTATGGGGAATTCCGGATTACATGTTACGTCCTTCCTTATCGGAACTAACCAACAGTTGTAAGTTTGCCTAACGCCGCACCACTACCATCACCTAGAGGAAAACATGATACGTTATAGCTTACAAGGTGCGTGTGTTAAGTCCATGGAATGAAAGTTGATTCAATCAACTTTTGAGGCTGTTACCTTGACTATTATCGCGGCGTTCTTCCGTATTGTTTTCCGGCTAACTAACACCTGAACAATTAGGTTCACGTACTCATGGTCTAACACTATTATACTGACTATCGTTCTCTCTCAGCTTCATGTTCAGAGGAGTAAGAGTGGAAAGGAAACCAGACGCTATATGGTATAAAGTTACACTCTATAATTCACAGTATACATTGTATGCCGTACAATGGCTGAAAAACAGACGGTACAACGTTCCTTCTCAAACGTAGCGCAGGAGGAACTGATCTGCCCATTGTGTTACGAACTCTTCCGTGGACTCAGCGAGCCAAAAGAGCTGGATTGCGCTCATGTATTTTGCCAGATATGTCTCTTAAGAATTGTTGGAGTGTCTGCCGCCATCGTCTGTCCAGAATGTCGACGGACCACCAACGTTCCACCCGGAGGCGTTGCCTCAATGAAGTGCGTATTCAGATTACGGAATCTCGCTGAAAAGTTCGCCGTCCATTGCAGTGATTTGTCTCTACGTAGGATCTCTACGCCGCATATGACCACCAAGAAATCCGATGTCGCTACTTGTACACGACACAAAAGTGAGAAGATGTATTTCTTGTGTGTCACGTGCAACGTGTCTATCTGCCAATTTTGTCTGGTGCGTAACCACACACCACCGACCCATGAAATCCAGGAAATCCAAACATCTCGGGAAGAGCTACAGAATGACCTAGCGAATGCCATAGATCAAGCAGAAGCGGCAAGATTAAGGATTGAAGAAAATGTCAGATCAGTGACAAATCAAATTGCGGAGACAGAACATGCACTAGAAAACGAGTTTAGCGAAATTGACAAACAAGTAGAAGAAGTTATCAAGATTGTGCGCGAAAGTGGAGAGACTTTAAAGAATGACGTTCGCCAGATGGCAGAACCTCGGCTCTCAAGTTTTAATTTTGAAAGAGAAGGGTTGGAAGAGAGAGCCCAGGCGATTAAGATAACTCAGGCAACAGCTCGTAATACTCGTGCTAATCTTCCTGATCAGGTCTACACCACAAGGTATAAACCGGTTGTGAAAAAGTTACAAATGCTTTGCAATGATACCGCACCAGAGATTAAGATGAATACGCAAGTCCCCAAGTTCAGACCCGATCCACCACCTTCCCAAATACAACTTGGTAGAATTGAAATGCCAGTTACCGCGCAAGTTGTTAGCGAGTTTGGGGACTTTGAGTTTGCAAGAGGCATTGTCGCAGTTCCGGGCGGGGATGGATTTGCTGTGACTGACTTCTACGGAAAGCAGATGGTGTTCTTCAAGGATAACGGTCGCTACAAACAGCAAGTATTCCTTGATTTGAAAGAGCGCAAGTATGGACCGACTGATGTTACCGTAACCAGTGAAGGAGATTATTTACTAGCCACGTGGGTAGGGCTTGAGATGTTTTCTCCTTCAGGAGTTTTTAAATCCACTTTTTCCGATGATGATAAGACGACTTTCGCTGAAGGCACCTACAGTGTTACCTCCACCGAAGACAATCGCATTCTCGTAGGAAATATAGAACAATCTTCTATCGCCATTCACAACATTGATGGCACTTTAGTAAAAACTCTGAAGGTGGGTCTGAAACCATACAAAATCGCAACAAATGGTACTCATGTCGCAATCTGTCAAGAAGTTACGAACAGAATTGCGGTCGTATCCTTAGACTCTGCTGAAGAATTATTCCGCGTTTCTATTGAAGGGGTGAATGGAATATGCTACGAGAATACATCGAACAGCCTTCTTGTTGGAAAGACTATCGGTAGAAGAAGCGTCTGCGACGACACAGGCAATGACAATACTATAGAGCAGTACTGTGCCATAACTGGACAATGGATCAACCAGGTTGCAACGGGATTATATTCGCCTCAAGCTATAGCTTTGACTAAAGAAGGCACTTTAGTCATTGCTGACAGAAAGTCAGTCAAAGTTTTCCAGATGAACTAACTTCCTAATAATCTTTTACGATAAACTATAAACAATGGCTTATTGGGAACAATTCTATTGCAGACTATAACAAGTGTTATACAATTTGGAAAGCAATTCTAGACAAAGCTTTCATTTGTTATTTATAGATCTCTGATCTGAATGGAATCAAGGTTATATACACTAATGTACTTGGTACGTGAAAGCTTTCTAATTGTATTCCAGTTTGTATACTTTTATTGTTACAGTCAAGCTTAAGAGTCGTGTAAGGACGACGACACATACATTATATAGTACAACCTATACATTATGATAAAACCAACGTTAATAGCTAAACAGCTACGAACTATATTTTATTCTTATTCTTATTTAATTTATTGGATATTTTTAGGGGGCGGGGGGGGGGGGGGGGGGGGGGGGCAACGTTGTTCGAGAGCGTCCCTACACAAAGTTGCCGGTGTATGCCTTGTGCGTATAAGGCAGCCTTGCCTATTTTATAAAGGGGAATAGGTGTTATTCCTCGATTAAAATAAATTTAACAAAAAGCGTAATGGTCTTTAATTTTCATGACAAAAGATAAAAATATCCAATAAACTAAATAAGAATGAAAATAAAATATATTTCGTAGCTGTTTTGCAATGTATATTGTCTCATAATATATAGGCTGTGCCATATTTATGTCGTCATGAATGGCTGCCTGCGGCTACCGTTCACGACTCCAAATATGGTACAGCCTATAATAGTTTGATCAGATCCAAATTGGCGAAGCATCCTTACAGCATCGAGTGAATACAGAAGTACGCGAGCGCGCATGATGGCAACAAGCGCCATGATAAACGCACTGTGTATCATGTGCGGACGCGTGTACTCTTGGATTACTTTTGCGCGCGGAGAGATAAAAAACGAATATTTTCGCCAATTTGGAACTGTTTTAAAAATAGGCCTATACATTGAATATGAAATCAACATAGCAAAACAGCTACGAAGTGTATTTGATTCTCTAAGCAAAATTTTAGGTCAAAAACACTGAGATTCTATGTGTAGAACTTACACCGGAACTCTATCCTGTATGTGGTAATACCCAGAAATTACAACGTATCTTTTTGGTCTTCGTTAATAAGTATATTATCCATAGATAGGTTTGAATCTATCGGCGTGTTTCCACAGAAAAGAGCTAGTTAAACGGTTTATCTTACCCGGAATGAAAATTCCGTGTCGGCGCTTAACCGACGCGTTTCCACAGAGCGCAATAAACCGTTAATCGGCTCCCGACCCTCCTAACTTAAACCGTTTAAGCCTTGCAGTGTTTGTCGAACGCACCGCGTCTCTGCTGCCATAGGCTGCGTAGAACCGACTGCGCGAGCCGTGAGGTGCACAATGTATGCGTGCGTGAAAGGTAGGGCACACTACGGGGCGCGCATCGACAGTCGCGTTATGATTCCAAATTCAGCTTAAACGGTTTATCATAAACCGGTGTGTTTCCACAGCGCAGTGGTGCCGATCTTGAGCGGAAATAACCACCTCTGGAGAAGGTTATAATAAACCGTTTATGGGGGATAATCGGTTTATCAATAATCCGATTATTGTGTGTTTCCACAGGAGAACTTACCGGAATTGCAATTTCTTACACGGCAATAACTGGGAAGTTCAGTTCTGTGGAAACACGCCGTATGTGCGTTTCATATCATATTAAAAGCACAGCACAGCAAGCACCACCGATGTGAGTAACCAACCATAGAAATCAACAAAATCATTAATAAGACAATGGAGAAACAATTGCAAATGATTTTTATTGGGTTGTCAAAAATTGTAATTCAAAACAAATTATTGCTCATTCTTTTCTTCCGATTTACGGTTTAAAGTTACATTATATCTTTTTTTATACTATGTAAATTACCCAGTACAGCAGCTTCAATATATGGTTAGGTATAATAAATTGTAATTGCTTCACATTACATGACCAGTGATTTTCTGTCTCCAGTGTAGTCTGGTTCCCATAAGGAGTGGGTGATTTTTTGTTTTGCCCAGGTAACGATTTTTACCTATCTCAACATAAAATGACACATTTTTAGTCAGGGGTCCAAGGAAAAAAGTGTGCAGCGCCCTCTTGTGTCATCATATCTGTTCCTCGTGGAGGAGTGGGTTCGAGTATAAAATCTTTCATATTACTTATTTTGTAGCTTGTTGCTGTGATTTTGGTGTGTAAATAAATGATTATGAGTTCAAACTAGCTAATTTTGAAAGTTACATAAAAATCGGACATTGCGTTTTCTTAAAAATTGACGTTTTGGTCAACATTGACCACGAGGGCGCTTTTCAAGATTGTGCGCATATTTTCAGCCATTTGCTCTTTTAAAAGTTTATGGCTTCGAAGATGATCACAATTTTGGCCTTACCAAGAAATCTGAGCGTTCTATCATAATTAGTTTGCCCGTAGTGCTTACTAGATCGTTCTTTGGATGCCCCATTGAATTGTACACGAGGAAAAGTGCGTTGACCCCATGCATTTTTGAATATGAGCGGTGAGGAGCGGTCGTGCAAGGAACCTTCAAATAAGTGCTATACGGACAAACTGATTGTGATAGAATGCTCAGATTTCTTGAGTAGGTCAAACTTATGATTATCGTCGTAGCTGTAAAACTTTAAAGTAGCGAATGGTTGATAACTTGCGCAAAATCTTGAAAAGCGTCCTCAAGGTCATTTTGACCCAAAATGTCAATTTTTAAGAAAACGTAATGTTCAATTTTCATGTAACTTTCAAAATTGGGTAGTTTAAACTCATTTACATTAATTTAGACCCAAAAATCCAAGCAACATGCCAGACAATAAGTAATATGAAGGATGTTGTACTCAAATCACTCTTAACACACACATAAGGTATGGTGACACAAGAGGGCGCTGCAAACTTTTTTCTCGGACCCCTGACTGAACATGTTGTTATTTTATGTTGAGATAGGTCAAATGGAATTTAAAAAAATCGTTACCTGGGCAAAATAATTAAAAAAACAAACACATTTCTGACCCCGTATAGCCCACTCCTATTTACATCGACATTGCATTACATGTACTTATAGGGGCACATAGAGATTTCTAAAAATTATAAAATTCAATATTTTCAACTCGTTTAAATAGATGATATACATAGAAACCCTCTCATGTAAGATATCTTCAAAATAAATCAGTAAAAATGAAAAATAAAGACATTTTCTCAGCATTTCCGAAGGTATATATAAGTGCTTTTCACTCTTTTGTATTTTGGTTAAAAACCACCACCAATTGAATTAGGGAGGTCATGAGTCATGACTGTGCACCACTAAACAAGCCAGGGGTGGTCTTCAAGGTTAGTTTAAATAAACATGAAACAAATAAGTAAGAAGCCATCTGTGGCCTTTTAGATGAATTGGGGTAGTTTTGGGATGTGATCTCATCGAAACTCAAAACGCTATAAAATCCAAGAATTTCACATGAAATACTGCAAATTAAGCTCTATAATTTTGGGTTGTAGTTAGTACGTATAAGTATTACGTACATGTGAAAAACCAAACTTTTGACAACATTGAGGGCTCCCTCCATGAAGGATCTCTAAGTGCCCCTTTAAACACATTTTTGGCACAGCTCATTCTCTGAATAAACTCGCATGTAATGCTAAGCATGCTGGACTTGTACAGGAAATCTTCTTGACGTGCACTAAATCGAACATATTGCAATATTATGTAGTCTCGTGTTTCAGCACCGGATGCCAGATTGTACACAAATTCATTCCCACAATGCAAGCCTCCAAGCTACAATGTTTACTGGTCAAAGGTTAATCCTTCGGCGCCACTGCTTGGGTACAGGCGACGCGTCGTGGCGTAACGCAATGCACGCAACCATGGACTGACGCAATTTGCTCCATTTTTGTATTTGCAATATGATGCCAGTCCGCCAATTTGATACTGATCCAACCAATAACCCATAGGGCCAATTATTCCCAGGTAAAATTACTCGATCTAATTGTAGGATATCAAAATTCTATAAATAGTAGAAAGTACACAATTACGCAATCATCCCCCAAAAGGTATGCCGACAACTCAACCATACCCTAATTCAATAAATGCACTTGCGGTCGTCCAATATGAATGTTAAATTTTAACTACTATTGGTCTCAATTAAAAAAACGATATTAGAAAACACCTATACAAAATATATTATAATATCAAACTCTTTAGTCTAGGATCCGATAAAACCTTAGGTTTATGACTCTCTTCCGCCACTACTATTATTAGATTGACTCCTGGGCGAACCTAGTCTGCTGAGCAGACGATATATTTATAATATTACATTTTGGCGGCCAAAACTACCCCTAATTTTATACATGTACTTGCGTTGTGTTTGGCCTGCCATAGTGCGTACTTCCTCGATTATCCTTTAGATAAAACGCACGGCCAATATTATTTTGATTATAAATTGGATGAATTTGAAGTGAAGATTTATGATCTAATAGACTTACATAAAAAGAGATGTGCTGACCACTCATATGTCGTGGTTTGTTGGAACTATACTTTCAAAAATTCGGCAACATTTTAAGAATATGATTGTAAATCGATGTGTAGGCTACATATCGTAGAGCTACTCAAAGCGTTTTCTTCTTCATTATGTTCAGGAGCATAAGGTTTCCTTGTATCAGAATATCACTAAAACCGACGTGAATGAGGGTAGTATTTCTTTGTAGTTACGTGTAATTTTCTCGGAGCGTTGCTCCCAAGTCCCGCAGTTCGTGCAGCCCTAAACACGAGCCCTGATATTAATATCATTTCTTAACTCGCGTATGTTACAAGTTATCACCAATCGAATGATAAACATGTATTCGGAATGATAACATAGTAGGATCCGTCAAAATATCTGTACACAACTATGATACAACTATAATACATATAATATACTAAAAATCATTTTAGATATGAGTCTTTCTATCTCATATTCCTTCTAAGAATCTCCGTTGATATCGTAACAACTACGAGCAGTAGGGAATTCCCAGTCTGAGTACAGGACGCTCTGCTGCCAGGTATCAACGTAGTCCCTGTACAAAAATAGAATAAATATTCAAGGATAAGATTAGCATTATGGTTTCAATTTTAACCTTACTTAAAATTTATCTGGTACTTTGTAATGCATACCGATAAAGCATGGAACAAGTTGTACTGAATTGACTATTGAGATTGGTAGAAGTTTTGAAGATCCAAAATCATGGAGTAAGTTGCCAAATTAAATAAAGTGCTCTGTTCTGCAAAGAAAACACACCAAAATGCGTTTGAAATTTATATATGTTGCTCCGTTGTCTATACAGAATTGCTTTTGTGTAGAAAGACACAGTCCTGCCCCTTATACCTGCGGGAACGCACTAGGGGATGGGATGAATGGCTCTGAGCTCTACGAGACTTTTGAAAAAGAGCTACAATTTGCATAACATCCACTGCAGACTTTGTACAGAAAAAGCAAAAGAGCAAAAAACTAAAACTTCGACATAAGCGTCTGATTTGAAAATGTTATGATTTATTTATGTGCTTTTTTAAGTTTCATGTGGTAAAATTGTATATTATGCTGACAAAATATCCAAGAAAGCTGATACATGGTTAAAACAGCCACCAAACGGCCAAAACCTGGCCCAATGTGCACAATAAATACTGCATTGTAAATGATATTTGCAAGATAAAGTAAGTTAAAACTGGCTGCAACTGATTTCTTGAGCATTAAATGTTCATTCATATAATATGGTTGGCAGCCATGCTTCATTAAACAGCGGCGTTAAATCATGCTTAACTTGGCTTGTTGCTCAAAGAAAATATAAATTAATAAAACTCGCTTTGCGTTTCATCCATTCATCCCCTATACTATAGAGGTATTCGATATTTCGTCATATTTAAGCCATATCCTTCCGAGTCCATACATTGTCACCTGTTCCTCCGATAGGAATTTGCATACAGGTATTGTTATTCCGGTATGGCCGATCAATAAAAGACAGATGACGAAAGGTCGACAACTTCTATTGCATGCTGTTTATAATAGGGTTTGGGCAAGCCCTCGTTTTTGATTGGTCCCGGCTGCTAGACCAGTTTCGTGCACGGTTGCCACTGGTGCTTACAAGACGGGCCCGCGCTCCACCACGTCGGGGCAGCTGCGACGAGTTGTAACACTACAGTATAGGGGAGCGGTTCGCCCGTAGGATATACACGAGGATATATACGGGGAAGCCGCTTACCGACATTTACGACCATGATCGTATTGCTTCTGGTGCTGATACGATTCTCTCCTTTGCAGTTGAACTTCGTGATGTTGAAAAAACCCGGCATCTTGGCGATAGTCAAGATGGATTGGCGTTGAACCTGTATGGCAGAGAGGAGAGTATACAACAAACAGGTCGTGGTCAAGCGAGAGTTTGATTAGGACATTCTTTGTGGCAGAATGGCGATTATATCCACGAGCCAAGAATAGCAATAGTAATTAATATAAGACAAACCTGCTACGACATCGAGCATAGTATTTATCAGATGTCGTCATATCGGGAATAAATGTTAATATGTTTGAAAGAGATAGGCCTTAAAACCCTAGGCATCTACTCATTCCACCAGTGGCTTAATCCAGCCAATCTGCCATATTTGAACAATAGAGGGCGCTGCGATACCAAATGTTTTAAATGCCTTTTATTTAGGGGGGGTTGGGGTACCACGCCATTTTGCGATATTTTGCGAAATCGATCGTGGTTATCACGTGATACGTATCGTGGAAAAATAATTTACACTGTTTTAACGAAATGCACTGTGGGTTTGTGTTACCAGCCTTAAATCATAGAGGTCGCAAACCCGGTCGCAAACTTGCTTATAACCTAGCTATAACAAGCTAAAAATGACATCTCTGAATGTATACCAAAGTGTGCAAAGGAGAAATTGTTGGACACACTGGTAAAAATGGTTTTACAACAAGTTTTGCTATCATTAATAAAACTGAACTCAAGTTAAATCACTCTATTTATCGAGTAATAATATAATTGTTTACGCATTTTAATTGTTTAGATACAAAGTTAAATAAATCAAGGATACATTTATGATAGATAAATAAATAAAAAGAAACTATAAACGCATGGGCGGCATTTATAATTGATAAAAATTGACATAACAATGATGTTACATTAATCTACCATCAAGTTTAAAAAATAGAAAAATAAAAGGAATATTCGAACCCGCGATTTCCGATTGCCAACGACATGGTCAACCTACGCACGCCACAGAGATCAACGACTGTAATTGTGATAGTTTTATTATTTAACCATATCTATCTATTTATAACGAACGGATTTTTATTGTGCCATTTTTGCCAAATGTGTGTGTTGCTCTCGCACAAAATGTGTTTGTAATTTGATTATAATCCTTATTTTTAAAAGAACGGTAATTTTGTTTGACATTTTCGAGAAAAAAAATGGCGTAACTGATACGGTAAACTCCAGCAGTCCGTGTGGACAAGCATACAGATGATGCCGGCAGGCTAAGCAAATCCAGCATAATTATAAAACAAAAAGTGCTCCTAATGGGGCTCGAACCCACAACCTCTCGCCCCCAAGACGACGTTCTCTCCACTACACTAAACGTGCTAATTGAAAAACCTATGAGCAAATAATGTATTTATATCATGGGTCATGGGTTAATGCACTGTGTTAAATTATCATTCCCACGTTTCCCGGCCGCTACTCTGTTCAAAGGCACAAAAAAGTTGACTTGTTTTATGCTTTTTTTTGCAATTCTGAGGTGTGCAGTTCGATTTTCTTTCTCGAATTGTTTAGAAAACCATCCATTTTAGAACATCTGAAATTTAAAATGAACTGCACACCTGGGAAAGTATGATGCCAAGAGCATATTTTTTGCACGTAAATCCAATACAAGAGTTCTGAAAATCGACAAAAATATGACGTCATAACCATTGCTTCGGGACAAAATGGCGCGGTACCCCACCCCCTACCTTTTATTTTACTCTTACTCATTCCATCCAGCCAATCTGCCAATCTGCCACATTTGAGCAATAGAGGGCGCTACAATACCAAATGTTTTAAGTGCCTTTTACTCTTGATATCCATGTTCAGTAGACTCCGATTCCTTTTCAAAAATATGGTTAAATGTATTTTCAAATATCGTTCGTATAAATCAGTTGATAGGCCTATACAAAGATAAACGATAAGAAACGTAAACATGTAATTTTGACGATACCCCTTTTTTATATTAATTTAACACCATAGATTCTGTATTTTGTAAATAATATCTAGTAAGATTCACAGTCAGTTTGTCCACCATTTAGTAGATGCCTGGGGCTTTAATAGAGAAATAATCTTGTATTTTACGTTGATACTATATTTCTAATTAGGTCGCGAACAGATTACAAAATCTCTTTCTGAAATTGCAAAATGTCAACACTTTTATTTTTAAGGTAATCTGAAGGTTTCAGTGTTTCGCATCACCTCTTGGGATTGCAATAATATTTTGTGTACGTGCGAAAACTGGAATGCTATATAACCCATAATGAAACTTGAAAGTAACATAATACAGAAGTCAGAAAGAACGGGGCACTTTTTTTTTTAGAGAAAGCGCCACAGAAGTTTTAGGCCTGCAAATTCAAGTCCAATGATAGCGCTACAAAGACCACATATTTGGCTTTCATTCAAAAAATAATTTTTGAATTTGAATTTTGCTTCATAATGTTACAACACTTTTAGTAGAACCCGGTATTTTAAAGCCAATCCACGGAATGGCATTGACACACAGTGTGGGGGGGGGGGGGGGGGGGGGGAGGGGGGGGGGGGTGATTAGAGATGCCAACCAATGCAACTAGAGAAGAAACATGAAAAGGCACATACATGAATGTTGGATACAAAATCTTAAAATGACTAGAAATTAGAACTGTGGAATTGCGAGTAATAAAGCCTGGATTCAAGAAAGAAAATTGAAAAGATGCATTTCAGCTAAAGCGAACCTCATTAAGGAATGGCTTGATAATTCGACCATCCTGTGGATTGGCTTCAAAATTCGCGGCTTTATTGATCTAGTGTAACATGATAATTCAATGGTCGATTTTTTAAATTCAAATAATAGGTTTTTATAGTGAAAAGGGCGCCCTTTCTATCTGACTAAGATGATTCAGCGAGGCTGCAGTCCGAAATGATCTCCCTTGAATTTGCAACAATGATATTGAGAGACAATGCTATCGATGATGAATAGGCCTTTTCTCAATTCCAAAGACGCATTCTCAGAGGTTTGATTGACAGAAATAGGGGATAAATAAGAAGGCATCATCCAAAGATGGTCTTATGGTAAAGTTCTCCACAATAATGCTTGTACTTATTTATGCTGTAAAGGAACAAGGAACTCAAGAAAGACGCACGTTAGAAGCATTTTTATTTAGGGAGCAGTTCCATTTGTACGCGATAAAAATTGCGAGAATGTTCCGGGCCCCGATGAGTTTTTTATCAGGCCCCGATGAGATTTTTAGCGCGTACAGTTGCGAGTAGCAAAGGATTATTTATCGAGTAGCGTATTACCGCTTGTTTAAATATAACGAAAGATAAGTGGTCGGTATGTAAATAGAGCTTCGGGTTATTTATTCTAGTTGTAAGGTACAAATTCAGCATTTCATGTTTTTAGAGATAATGTTATTGATGAAATTTATATTTTGGGAGCATACCCCAGGGTATGGCAGAGGCCTCGTATCGGGCCCCGATGTCTATTTTATCGGGGCCTGATGTCTATTTTAGCGCGTATCAACTTGAAAAACATCGGGTCCAAAACATATCAGGCCCCGGTACAGTCGCGATAAATTTATCGCGTATAAATGGAACTGCTCCCTTAGGAAGCACTAATGGCTCATGCGTATAGAAGTGACTTGTACATAAGACAAGACTTATAAACGATAGTTGCAATTCCAAAAGTAATAATGCATCACCATATACGTACGAGCAACTACAAACATTGAACTGAAACCAATGCAAATATATCTAGGCCTATTATTAAAAGGAAAATATGTGCATTGGTTTAGTTCAAATTCATTGTTGCTTCACTGCTTGTACGTATGATGATACAAAGTCTTATGTACAAGTCACTTATCCGCATGAACCTTGCGTACTGGTTTTTCAGCGCGGCCTTAAATGGTGCCGATTTCATCAACTTAGAAAACTACAGCAATCTCGTCATGTCGATCTCGAGTCAATTTTTGCAATTAGAGCATGCGGAGTTGATATACGCGGATTAGGGGTCACAACACCTCGGCAAACACCGGAAGCCGTTGATTGGGTCCTATCTGACGTGCAATTAGCGCGTTACACATAGATTATGGATCCCAGGCGACTCGGAGTTAGTCCATAATCTCAATCACTCAGGGATTTAACACTTTCCACGCAGCTATTACTCTACGAAACAGATTTTTCAGAAACCTTTCACAACTTTCAAAGTCTATCTCAAGGATTAATAAACCATGACTAGGCATGTTTGTATTAATTTTAATGCATTTGTACTACTGATTCCAAATATGGTGATGAAATTCAATAATTTTGAAATTTTTGAAACATTTTGTGAAATTTTGGAACAGCAGACGACTGCCGCCTTGAAAGTGTTAAAATATAAATATTTGCATTGGTTTAGTTCATTCATTGGTGCGTGTAGTGTACGTATGATGATGCTAAGTCTTATCGTACAAGTCACTTATCCGTATGAACCACACGTACTAGTTTTTTAGTGCGGCCTTAAATGGTGCCGATTTCACCTTAGAAAACTATAGTTTTCTCGTCATGTGTATATCGAGTCAATTTCTGCAGATTGCAGATTGAACTTCAGAGCATGCGGAGTTTAAACACGCGGATTTGGGGTTACAACACCTCGGCAACACCTGAAGCTGAGTGGGTCCTAAATGACGCACAATGAGCGCTTTGCATAGAGATTATTGATCCCAGACGACCCGGGGGTCACTCCATTTTCTCAATCACACCAGGGCTTTAATTAACTCCCTATTAAATAGTATGCGCTCATTGCAATATGAAACAATACGACAGGTAGGACCCACTTGGCTTTCGGTATTGCCGTGGTGTATAAACACACATCCGCGTATTGCAGAATCGCTTTTCAGACGTTGGCACTCAATGTAAAGTATACCTGGTGATCTGCCAAATAACATTTCTTATGTTTCTGGGAAGTACTGTCGACAAGATGCCAATTGAGTGAATATCACTGCTAGGAAATTGGGAAAGGAAGTTGGTCTATACCCATTGGGGATGTAATTATTAAAGGGCTACCAGAAACAGAGCGCCAAGGTATGTGGAAAGTCACATGACACGACGAATCTATAATGAATCTTACTACATGTATAAATCTGGAAATGGTGTGGGGGTGTGTGTGTTTGTGTAATTGTTTGTTATCCTTAGTACTCCGTTAGTTTTGATCAAAGTGTCGCCTAATTTGAATGAACGACAGAGGAAAATATGGGAAGTGTTATAAAGTGTATTCCAGTGAAAATAGTTAATAATTGGCTTCAAAACCAGCAAAAATAGCTCGAATTTGGCTCATTAATGCCACTAGAATTGCACGATAATGTGCGTTGCGCGTACTACCGTGTACTCATACCGTGGTAACGTGTCGCGTGCATGTTTGCGCAATGGCGCGTTGATGCGGCACTATACGCACTCCTACACATGGCGCCGTACGGGTGGGCAAATAAGCCACACGGGAAATGGTTTAGGATAGGAGGCCTAGGGGTTATTCAATGTAGTAGTATAAGTACCGTTTTGTTGGGGTTAATATAGCAACCTGGTTTTTGGGTAGGGGTTAATGTGGTTTGAGATGTAGGGGGTTAATAAAGTTATGTGACATAACCATATATGGGAGGGCCATACATTGAATATTATGTGGTTTCTTAATACATTACAACTACGGACATGGCGGGGTTTAGCGTTTTTAAAATTTTATTCCACCGGATATATTTTGAACGCATGAACTCAAGTTTTACAGCCATTGACAACCCATGAACTCAAGTTACAACTCGTGAATCTCATTTGCTCATCTAGCGGGACCCGAGCGTAGCGAGGGTATCCCGCTCGTATTGTTAAAGAATCCTTCGTCTCTATGTATACTTATGCCCGCAAGGCTGATTGAATTTTTTATAATGTATCAAAAAGTATTGGCTATATATAAGGTCACTGTCATATTGCTATGGACAAAATTAAAGCTATTTCACGTGAGCGAGCGAACTTTGTGCATGTATGTGCGTGACAATTTTACGATTGACCAATCAGGACACGCGGCCATTTTTTGAAAGCGTCTTGTTACGCACTTCCAGGTTTATGCCCGTTAGCGCGTACGCATATACGCACGTACGCACGCATTGATGGAATTATATCCATAGAATTATGACGCTGACTATAACAGCTGCAATTAATCCATTTATCAGTATTTGTTTTACTATAATGGAATTTCATGGCTTATAATATACATGCCATACAATAATGAAACTTGTGACCACGTGCTGCGTGTGAACAGGAATTCCGGGAATAGAAATTGCCCTGAACAGTTCAGGGCCATTTGCTGAACAATCTGCTGAACAATGGTCACTGTCACATTGTCGCTGGGTCCAATGCAATGATGGTTGTGAATCTTTCGACTATGCAATAATTATCTTTCGAAATTGGTAGTGGAGTTTTTATAACTAAAAAAGGTGGTTCGAAGAAACTCTTTCCCGCTAAAGCGACGAAAAAACCACCCTGTTCTACGGGCCCGACCAACCCATTTTTTAAAAGAAAAAAATTGGAAAATGTTAGCAATTTCTTTCGGCGAATTTTTGATCTTTGTTGTTGACACTTTCGTATCCTTTGAACTTTTTGAATTTATTTTTGAATTGTTTTTAACAATTTAAAAATTGCTGGTAATTCGCCAAAATTTCCCGAAAATGTTGACCCTCCAAAAAACACCAGCCGGCAATTCCTGTAACCAGTAAGATAACACTGAATAAGGACCATTTTTGTACTCTCGCCGCAGTGGCGTAGCTACCGGGGGGGGGGGGGGGGGGGGTAATGACCCCTGGCAGAAAAAGGCTTTTGTACCTCCGCCAAACCCTATTTGTGCCCGCCCCACTCTCCCGGAAAAAGTGCGTATATGCGTTCAAACTATGTAAATTTTACAAGGACCATTTTTCGCCCTGGCACCCTTTTACGAGATTTTCGTAATCTTCTTACCCCCCCCCCCCCCCCCTCCTGGAAAAAAATCTAGCTACGCCACTGTCTCGCAGATGCACATTTAGAAGCGATATGAGCAATATAAAAGGCCTTGCACAGATACAAAGGGCTGCTATGAACTCATTCTAAATAGTTACCTTATCATGCCCTAATTCTGGTCTCCAATTTGTATCGGTTCCCATACACAATCATGGCTTCATAGCGCATTCATCTTTGGAGCTCTTAGGTTCTAGTTTACATCAATGATTGAATACATTAGTTATCAGTGTTCAGTTTCCTTATTTCTAAAACATAAGAGCTCGACAAATGCATCGTGTGAAAAAGCTTTAGTTGGATGGCGTTCGCGCAATGCATTGTGGGAAGATATTAAAATCTTCTTTGTTTATCATGTACATCTCACATCAGGTACCTTGACGGAATATACGGCGGAAAAATGAAATTCAAAGATTGGACCGATAGGCCTATATCCCAGAAAGGGATTAGCACCGAAGTTCAAGGACACACAGAAATCATATCTTATGTATAGCAAGTGGTCACGTTTGGTTAACCTAACAAAATGGTTGAAAAAAGGTTAAAACTCCATAAATAGACAAATAACCCCAAATGTAGACCATTACTTGTGCAATGCCTTGAAAAAGTGAACCCATTTAACCTGCCATGAGAGCCAAATTCATTGTCATAATCGACTTGAACAAATAGAAATAGATGTGAACATCTGTCCAAATTTGGCGTGCCATATTGGACATACACAACCTTCTGATGTGTTACATATAGAAAAACTGCCTTGAAAAAGTTGAACCCATTTAACCTGTCATGAGAGCCTAATTCGATTGACATAACTTATTTGAACAATATATTACACATATACAACGAAGGCGAAGCCTGAGTTTTGTATATGGAATTTATTTCTCCCAAACCAAAGGTAGTTTGACTATATGGCAAATGAGCGCTACATATACCTTGAGACAATCCACATGTTTCACTGCCAAACAAAGATAGCTAATATTTACATTATGACAGCTAACATGGCTAAAGGTTACATTATGTCAGACCAGCTCAGACAAAACAGAATATGTTCTGGATTCATGCTTGTCTTAATTATGTGCTGTGTGAGCTATATCAAATGGCAGAAACTGAACTTGCCCGAGGTTTGATTATCTAATATATATCTCCCCTCCCCCAAGGTATCTTCATTGACAGAAATGGTCATATGGGCAAAGCAGCTCTAGTGTCTTGCTGCAAAACAAAGACAGCTAATGTTATGACTATGATGTTTACATTTTGACAGACCAGCCAGACAAAACAGAATATTATGTTCTGGTTTCATGCTTGTTTTAGATATGTCATGTATTATGTCCTGTGTGAGCTATATTAGATAGCAGGAACAGAATTAGGACTAACATTTTTGGGGTGTACTTGCTGACAGGTATGTCACAACATCATAGTTCAAGAAAGTTCAAATTAGTTTGGCTTGAAAAATTCGTTACATAGGGAATCTTTATCTGTCACCTGAAGATATACACAGTGGTTTATCTAGAAATATACAAAGCTAGCCTCGACTTGGGAGACCAGTTATACGTCAGCCAGGATATATATATATATGATACAATGTGGTATGAATATAGCCAGCTTTTGTATAACAAGACTGTACTTGTTCTTTCATAAAAAAACGGGTCAGTCGGGCCCTAATAACAATTATTTTTTTCATTCAAGACATATTGTATTGTACTACTTAAGTGACCGCAATAGTACAGTCCTTCTCTATATTGTATCATATATGAGATATTAACCTCGATGGCTGCGCCATCTCGGTTCAATATCTATCATATGGCCGTGTGTTTTGAACTCGCCACCCTTACCGTTGCATGTCCTGATTTTTACATTTTACACCATCTGAGATTCGAATTAGCATATTGCAATAACTATTTGTTCTACCCCATAAAAAGTATATATTTTCTGAACGGTAATCTCACAAGAAATCCAAATATGCTATTGGAATTTAGATAAGACCTGATGGTAACATGTTGTGATTAAGAATGTTAAAAAATTATCGATTTTTTTCATATTTTGATTTAAGCTCAATAATAATTTTATACCTATCCCAATCATAATTTTACTGCGCATATTTAAGTTCCTCATGCAATTACCCATCAGAACATAATAGTTTTTAATGGTAAACATGTTGAAATATACTATATCGAGAAGTAAATGAGCACACACGTTTAAATTTCATATTTATTAGAGTTTACAAGTATATTTTTTTTGGTATGCACCCTATCCTGATTTAAACGGCATTTTTGAATTCCCCTATTTGAGAGCTTTCCAAAAATGTATAATTTTGCTATCATCGGTTAAATATTTCTTTTGTTATAGTCATGTATGTAAAACCGATGAATTAGGGCAAGTTCACTGTGTAGCGAATAGGGAAAAAGCCAAGGACAACGCAATCGATTCATGATTACAATTGTTGCACAATAGTTGTCACATTTGTTGAAACAGAATCTTATAGAATATAAAATAATCTATAAAATGAGAGCAAAATCATGTTTGTACCATACAGGGATGAGGAGCTATAGTAAATTGAACGTAGAATTGGGAACATTTTCTATATTCCCCATAGAGATTGCACACAGCGCCGCCGCCACCGCCGCCGCCGCCACCGCCACCACCCCTGACTTTCAAAACATAATCAATCATATCTCAGCCAAACATTTATAGAAATACCTGATTTATTAACACAATGTAGCTAGATAAATAGGCTTTCACATGAGACCTCAACCATAGCTCTACCACATTTAGTTGTTGAGTTAATAGAGAGAGATGGATGATTCGTCACCAAAAATGCAACGCCACCACCCTTTTTGGGTGGTGAGTTCAAAACACATGGCCATATATGATACAATGTGGTATGAATATAGCCAGCTTTTGTATAACAAGACTCTACTTGTTCTTTCATTCTGAGGAGCTCTTGGTTAGTTCACCGTCTAGACATTTTGTAGACACCGAAAAAAACATCCTGGTGTGCGGGCCTGACAGACTCGTTTTTTATTTTTTGGTTAATATATTTTTCATATTTTTGTTTTATATATGTGGAAGAAAAAAAAGAAGATTTTTTTTTTTTTAGAAAATATAATTGGTTTTTTTTGTTTTAACTTTTTTTTGGAATTTTTGTTTGATTTTTTGTTTTCATATTTTTTTCTTCATATTTTTGGTTAATATATTTTTCATATTTTGGATTCATGTTTTTTTTAAAAATTTTAATAGAATTTTGATTGTGTGTGGGTAAAAGTATTAGCGTATAACACTTTTTTGCGGTGTACCATGACCGCCAAAGAAAAAAAATGAAAAATGGAAAAAAAAAAAGAAAAAAAAATGAATAATAACAATTATTTTTTTCATTCAAGACATATTGTACTGCTTATATGACAGCAATAGTACAGTCCTTCTCTATATTGTATCATATATGAGATATTGACCTCGATGGCTGCGCCATCTCGGTTCAATATCTATCATATATATGACAGATATTGCACGAGTGACCGCAGGTCACGAGCTGTGATATTGTATACATTGTACGTATGCAGGGACCAATTGGGCAGTACTATAATATAATCATAAACTTAAACTTGAGGGGAAGTGAGATGTTCATAAACATGCTTATAGTGATAGAGTGCATTACTTGTAAGGTTTATCTGTCACATGTGGTTTGAGTGGCCGGTGAATTATAATGTCATTTGTGGACTTATATTTCACAATCTTTATTATGAGATTTACAATGTTTATATACCTGTCAGGTGATTAATGTGTCTAGACTGTACAATTAGGTTCTCTATGTCTTAATGTTGTCATCATAACATCGTCAATATTGCAAAGAGTAAAAGCAAGATATACAAACAGGGTGTGGGGAAACAGGTAATAACGAGGGAGAATAACGCGATAAAACAGATAAATAACAACAAAACGCAATAACACACACAAATGCACTTGGACAAGCAATAAAAATTGCTGTGCAATAAAATAACAAAGATATAACGTAACAATAAAGACCGACTTTTCAAGTGGATATACAACCCTTCATCAGGGACAAATATATATATATATATATATCTATATATACAGGGTGAGTCAAAAAGACTGCAATAGTGGAAAGAAGCCATTTTGTTTTCAAAACCAAAATGAATTTTAAAACTTTTTAAATGTTACAAGAATGATGTATTTAATCCTAACTTTGTGTGAAAAAATGAAGTCGATCGCATATTTCGTTTGTCTTTGGTAACCCTCTTTGCTGCACAACCAAATTTACCTGTTTGTCCACGAGCACAGTGATTTTCATTTGAAATGGCATACATTGCATTTTCATATTTGAATATCCCGCCAACAAAAAAATGGAAAAATTCAGTTTTTTTAATTAAAATTTAGAACATTATACGCTTTCATAGCATGGGTATGATTATAATTGATTATGCTAACTCACATGTAAACAAGAAAGGATGTATCAAATTCCAATAACATCACAAATGAACTCAAGTTTCCAAATTTGAATGAGAGGCACATTTGGCGATCTGATGCATATTTTGGGTATCTCGTGGACAAACGTGTGAAATGGGTGCACTGGTTAAAAGGTTCACCAAAGGCAAACGGAAAATGATATTGACCTCATTTTTTCACACAAAGTTAGGATTAAATACATCATTCTTGCAACGTTTATACAGTTTTAAAAGTCATTTTGGTTTTGAAAACAAAATGGCTTCTTTCCACTATTGCAGTCTTTTTGACTCACCCTGTATATATACACCACTGTAATTATAACACAATCCCAGTAATAGATGTTGACTACTAAACACCCAAGTAAATGGATTGGATACAAATACGAGTAAATTAGGTGATGATAAAGTTTAATTTCAAAATTATCATTCTTACTCGATTTTCTTTTCTATTAAACGCTTTAACCTCACGCGAAAACAAATCAACTCAAAACATTTTTTTAAACTTATTAATACATATGAAAATAAGGCAATTTAGGCACAGATTTGTGTCCGGCCAGATGGTAAAAACATTAAACTAATTTAAGTATTAAGACTATTCATTTAATTTGCTGAATTCAAGAGATGTGCTCACTTGTTTTGCATGTTTCCGGATCTTGAAGGCGCATATAAACCATTCCAGATCTGGAGATTGGCTATTTTGTCAGACTATTTTATAAAGGCAAATGACACCCATAAAATATGTGTATGTGTAGCATATGTGTATTATTTTACGTTGTTTCACTTACATGTGATATTTGTCTATCGTATATGGATATGTTGCCGTCCCATGAACCGCTATACAAATTGATCTTTTTGGCTGTGTAGCTCCAAGTTACAGTTGGTAGTGGGTAGCCACTGGCGAGGCATTTCACCTGCAGGGGAGTGGTCTGATTGCCTTGCCATAAGATGTACGAATCTGACTTGAGATCTACTCCAGCTGGTCATACACAAAAATAATATAAGGAGATTATTAGCATTCATTACTTCATGAATAATCGCGATAGCTGCGTACCAAGTGCGTTCCAATCAAATTAATCGTTAGATGATAACGCGCACGCCGAGCGCAGGTTACTAAGCGCAGGTTACTAATAATTGCCTGAAAGTACTGCGCCAAAGTGTTCGATTGTTTTGCCCCTTAACTGAATATTCAATGAGTTATGAGTAATCACGATTAAAGCTTATTTCTGATTGGTTGAATGATAAAAATGTTAATGAGGGGATGACTCGACTTGGTCTGTTTCAATAAGGTGTGGACAAAATAAACAGAAAACTAATTAATTATTACCGCGATTATATCGGTACAAATCAACGATTTGGATAAACATGCATCTTTTTAAGTATGAATGAGAATAATGACTGCTTAACAACTGTTTTCGTGAATTTGTTTTGAAATCCTCGGTTGTTGTTCTGGTCATTCAGAATTGTACGCCCCTTCGGGACAATTGCTCAGACCAGAACAAAAACCTCTGATTTCAAAACAAATTCACGAAAAACGTTGTTACGCAGTCATTATTCTCTAATCAATTGAATTATGTCCTTTAAATTCTTTATCAACGCAATCAAGACAGGTCTGTTCTGTATTGTTGTTGTTATAGACACAACTTGTTTTGGGCGCAATATTGGCATTTCAGGGCCGTAGGACACTTTTTTCAAAGGGGGGGCGTTTAAAAAAAAGAAAATTTTCGAATTTGCACCTATTTTTTGCACGATCGAGGTACATTTTGGCTCTAAACAAGCTTGTTGCAAAGAATATTGCATTTTTGGAAGACAAATGCGCGCGTAGCGCGCGAATTTATTTAATCTGTGTACACATTTTCCGGGAAGATCGCCACCATCGCCCCCCTTCTTACGGGCCTGCATTTTTTGATTGTGCTTACATACGACATCCATAATAGTTAATTACGGGAAATTGTAACTTGCAAAGCTTTGATCATGTGGGTGAGTTATTCCAGTTGATCTTCCTACACCTTCTATGGAAAACAAAACCACAATCTTCCACACAGGGAGTGTGTGAATTCCAAATGGGTTACCTACATGGATGACATCATTTAAAATCTACATGTGGGAGATTATGGCCTGTCTTTCAGGGGGTGTATGGGTTTCAACTGGAATAGCCCATTACATTATCGTGTTAATCATCTGGAAAAGTAAAATGCACAGTGTATTAACTGCATTGTTAATTATAACACACTATAATAACATCATAATACAAAAATGGCAGAAGAAATGGCTGAAGAAATGGTATCATTCACACAACATACACCGAGTTGAGCGGTATTTCATTATGCTAATGAGACACCTGTTACTATTGTTACGCTTGTAAACGTAAAACGTCATATTTATGTATTGTTATGTTTTATTGCAAGAAATACTAATTTTTGTCCGGGTGACCAATTTAGTCAGTGAAATGATAGTAATCGGAAGCACAATTTAAATCAGGATCCTAATATAACTATCTCTATTACGGTAACACGTATGACACATTTCTTGGAAAGTTCTACTTCTGGGCTATGGTATCACCAAAGATATTTATTTTGATCAGTTGTAGGCCTACGTCCACGTCATAAAAAGTATTCTTGGATAGTGAATCATCAGTCTTAGCTTTTGACTTGACAATTATTCATTTGGCAGGTAAGGTTATTTCACCCAACATACACTCATCAATTCTAGGGCATAGTTTGAACCCAATGGTTCGAACCAATCAAAGTTAGAGAATGTAATATAGTTCGAAGCTGTTTTGCGGCGGCCATACACGACGACACAAATATGGTACAGCCTATACATTATGAGATCAACGTATATAGCAAAACACTATACCAACTATATTTTATTCTCATTCTTATTTAGTTTATTGGTTATTTTAAAAAATCTTTTATCATAAAAATAACTCCTTTTGTATGATTTATTTTAATCAAACAGCAACAAATGTCACCCTTTGGCAAATCCAGCGTTGTGTTTAATAGCAACTTTATGCTTCGAATAACACACCTGCCTTCTTATACGAACAACGCATACGCCGGCAACTTTGCGTCGGCCACGCGTGAACATAACGCGATGACCGATACGCACTGAAAGTATAAATTAAGCCCCGCCCCAAACTATATATTATCGGTCTCATAATACGGTGCGTATCGTCTGAAAATCAGCCAAAAACCAATCAAATTGCCTGCTGACATCCGAAAACATACCCACTATATACGAATACACTAGTTGACATAATCTCCCGCATAATCTTACCAAAAACGTTTATTCTGCTAGCGATGCTCTTCCACCGACTTCCTGATTTATATCTGAATCTGCAGTCATAAACTCCAGCGTCTGACGCCCTGGCGTTCAATACAGTCAACGAATGAGACTGCAGCGTTTGACTTGACACCCGCACATCCGGCAGACGGTCTCCATCGGTATCGAAACTCCCGTCGTATCCGATGTAGTGGCCATCTTTACTCCAGAGCATCGTGCCTTCAAAGCCTCCTTGGACATGACAGGCTAAGCTTTGTTCTAAACCAGGCTGCAACGTCACATCTACCGTGGGTCTTATGGTAGGCTCTAAAGATAATTAGAAAACATGAACAATAATGTGATGATTTATTTTATGAACAGAATACGCCAATCAGATCAGGGCAATATTTCTTTTAATTGTCAAACTAAAATACATGTTGTGAAGTTGTAGAATACATGTCTACAATTGGAACGGCTCAGAAAAATCAGGAAACCGATTGAAATTGATGAAGAAGAGGTCTCGCACGGATATACGTACGCTCAGAACTAGTAGTGAAATGTAAAGTTGCCAAATTTGGCAATGCTTATTCCGTGAGCAGGAGAGGGGATTAGACTGAATCCTTCATGTCTTCCCTGTTTACACACGATCGCCGCGAATGCGAGAGGGACCGAGTTCGAGATGGTGTATTTTTATAGTCATTGTAAACTTAATTCACGCCAGTTTATCCAAGGAATTGGTTTGTCCAAGTCTATATATTATTATTAAAAGAACCTACACCAAACAAACAAGATATTGTAACAATGTAACAAACAGCACGAAAAAGCAAACAAGCATAATTCATTTAGCTATTGATCTCTTTTCGAAACAAAATCGCAGTTAGACGGCTCCTTAATCTATATTTCTAATGGTGTCATCAAAGAAGTAAATTGGTGATTTAACGCAATCACACCTGTTGTATCATATAGTTACATTAATTATTTGGGTGAGGCTGATCTATATATTCATCTGTTTCCGGGTCATTTTGCAACGTAATGATTAATATCATGGGTAATTAGCATCAAAAACGTTTGTGCAACATCATCCCATAAAAATCTGTTCCGAATGCAGGAGCGAAAATAATAATGTTGCGTGATAAATGAATCATAACAAACCAAAGATAAATGGTATAAATTATATCATATTTGAAGTGGAACGTCTTATTTTGATCATTGATTATACTTAAAATATTTAAAAAAACCACATCTTTAACGAAGACCACTAAAGACAGATTATGCAAGACTTTGGGAGGAGGTTAAATGGGCTATTCCAGTTAAAATCCGTACACCCATAGAATGACTAATCTTCCCGGGAATCGTAAAAATAGCAACAGGTGTCTCAAAGGGGACATGTTCTTCTCACAAAAATCAGACGAAACTTAGCGGAAGAAAAAATAGAGTTTTTATTATATTAACAAGTTGAAATTCCCTGTAATGGCGCTTTAATTTCTTTTTGAAATTAATGATTGGAATGTCTTTATCACCTGTTTATATTTTCGTTTTAATTCAGAGATAAGAAAACAAGAACGAGCTGGGTTAAGCCGAAAAAGCCGAAAAAGTATCAAAATAGAGAATATTATTTGAAAATGAGGCATACCGGGCTTTTTGGGTCGTCTGCATTTGGCAAAAGGTGATTGGTTACATCTTGCTAACGTCAAATCTGTGGAGGGGTACTGGGCCTCGCAGGTATTGTCAACGGGTAGCGTCATAGCAGTGAAAGGATTGGCAAGACAGTCTAGTAGCAGCAAATGATACAAAGCAGAACAAAGTTGCAAATGAGACTAAAATATAGTTTAGGTCCCAGGTGTGGCACAATTACACGGTGGAATAAAGTGCCTTGTTGTAACTACACGAGGCTCTCTGTTTTACCGTGTAGATGATGCATGCCTGGGACTAACAGGAGACAGAAACAAAAATACAACGTGTAATGAGTGATATCAATGGAATGATACAAAATGCCAAATAATATCTCTTGACCCATCAGCAGTTAATTAAGATTAATGAAGGACCTGAACAGCCCGTAGTTAGGCACAGTTGTTTAAAGACATTTTATGCAGGTGTCGATTTGAATCTTGAACCTATTCTCCTCAACCCTAGACTTTATTTACCTCCTGACCTTCAGAAATAAACTAGGTCAAGATTCATCCTTTCTTTTAATATATCGTTAGCAATATGGGAGAAGTTGAATTAAAGATAAGATTCTTCGCAGATTCACCCGTTCAAAATTGACTACCCTAAATAGTGAGGAGGTAGCTCACTGCAAAAACTACAAAACACATCTAGCCTAGGACATGTACGGTTTGACCTAGACAAAATTGCAACATAAATAGTTTTTGTTGTAATTGTTTCAAAATGCCTTTCCGAACATTATATTAAAATTCGATAAAATCTGAAGTTGGGGAAAATGCTAATTTGCATAACAATATATGGGTACATTTAGCCATAGAAGTCGGATATATAGGGAGGTTACCGTGCACCCCCACCACACAGGACTCCCCCAAACCAACTTTTTTGACTCTTTTCATAGTCCTAAAACATAGTCAGGATGTTACCGAAAAACAATTTCGTGTCATTCAAGATGGCGTCCAAAATGGCCGCCAAAACTGGTCAAATTTCATAAAATGACATATAGCAATCAAAATGCGTGGTGAAAGTTAAGTTTTAATAGTGGGGTGTACGTATTAGACAACTAGAGAATCATATCCAGTAGTTTTGCTTTGTTAACATACCAAAATCCAAGATGGCCGCCAAAAATTGTAAAATTACATAAAATGGCATAAATCAACCAACATGGATGATCAGAGTATAGTTTTAACAAAGGAATGTTTGTTAGACCACCAGAAACTAATATCCAGTATTTTGGCTTTGTTAACATACTTGAAATCCAAAATGGCCGCCAAAGTGGCCCCAAAATGGCTCTAAATATTGTGAAAATCCATAAAATGGGATGATATCAACCAAAATGTATGTATTAGACCACTAGTAATTCATATCCAGATTTGTTGCTTTGTAATCACATACTTTAACTCCAAAATGGCTGCCATAATGGCCGTTGTCAATGTAAAAATAGTCTATAAGAGTGTATACTATTATCGCATTCACCAAATACAATTTAGTATTATGTTCTAAACTGCTAAGCTATTGCTTTTAGTTGTATAAGACCCCTTCTGTGACAATTTTGATTCGGTATCACTTTCCAAAATGGCGGCCAGATGGTTGTAGTTGATGCTAAATGACCTAAATCAATTATTTTGGATTGAAAATGACCCTACTGTATAATACCAATACTAATACCCCAAGTATAATGGGACATCATTCACTATATATGATAAAGCCTTGGGCTGTAGATCTAGTTTGAGTATTTATAAAATATCCGGATTGCTGCAAAAGGTTAAAATAACTTAAAAGCAGTATTAGTTCATTGTTTAAGTGTTACATTATTAATAAATTATTATATCTATAGCTTTTAATTTACTCAGTAAACGTATTTGCATACTATTTAAGTATATGACAAGGTATGATTGAATGGTGTAGACTCCATTTTTACAATGTAATGTTATTAAGATGGCCATCATAATGACCGTTAAAATAACCTCCAATTGGTCAATAAAATTACCCGCTTCAAATGGTCAAAATATTTACCAAGGTGGCCACCAATTGATCAAAATATGGTCAGAAATAGCCGGTTAATTTCAGATATTATAACAGCAAGTAAAGGACATTGGATACTATCCCTGATTATTATGTTCATTGATAAATTCATACAACTCACGGTGTATGGTTGGCCATAAATACTGGTTTGGCCAACTTTAACTGCTTGTTGATCCTATTTGATGGATATTTTAATTACTATAGGTAGGTTCAAGTCAATGAATAACACCATACATCATTGACTGATCTGCTCGGAAAGTTAGATACAGGTATTTAGTTTATAGTACTAGATATGATGTCGAATCAGCTATTTCTGACCATATTGAGATCAATAGTGGCCACCTTGGTAATTGTTTTGACCATTTGGAGGTAGTTTTATTGTCCATTTGAGGTAATTTATTTTAATTATATGCTCATTATGATGGCCATCTTAATAACATTACATTGTCAAAATTCATCCAATCATATCGTGTCATGTACAAATACGTTTACTTGGCGGATTAAAAGATATAGGCCTATACATAATAATTTGGTCATTTCTAATGTAACACTAATAAGAAACTAATACTTCTTTTCAGTTATTTTAAACTTTTGAAACCAATTGGATATTTTAAATACTTATACAGCCCCTAGGCTTTATCAAAGAAATATAGCGAATGCTGTCCCATATATTAAGGGGTATTAGTATTACAAAGTCATATAAGTAGGCATTTACAATATTAAAAAAAAGTCATTTAACGTCAACTTAACCATCTGGCAGCCATATTGAAAAGTCATACATAATCAACTCAGAGGTGGGTCTCATATCTAAAAGCAATAGCTTAGCAGTTTATAACATACTGTTTGGTGAATGTGCTGCAAAATTACAGCGCTTTGAGCCCTTTGAAAAAGGCGCTATATAAATCCTGATTATTATTATTATAATAATACTCCTATAGACTAATTTTACAACGGCCATTTTGGCAGCC
Source organism: Ophiura sarsii (assembly GCA_035610835.1). Classification (NCBI taxonomy): domain Eukaryota; kingdom Metazoa; phylum Echinodermata; class Ophiuroidea; order Amphilepidida; family Ophiuridae; genus Ophiura; species Ophiura sarsii. The sequence continues at coordinate 54,442,067 of CM069443.1, read as the reverse complement.
ATCTTGGTTTTAAGGTATGTCATTACAAAGCGAAAATACTGGATATGAGTTACTAGTGGTCTAAAACGTATATCCCATTGTTAAAACTATATTTTCATCGTACGGTTTGGTTGATATCACCCCATTTTATGGAATTTGACATTTTTTGCAGCCATTATGGGACCCATTATGGGGCCGTTTTTGGCGGCCATTTTATTGGCCATCTTGGATTTAGGTATGTTAACAAAGCAAAAATACAGGATATGAGTGTCTTAGGGGTCTAATATATACATCCCACTATTAAAACTTTTCTTTCACCACGCATTTTGATTGCTATATGTCATTTTATGAAATTTGACCAGTTTGGCGGCCATTTTGGATGCATCTTGAATAACACGAAATTGTTTTTGTTAACATCCTGAATATGTTTTAGGACCAAGAAAAGAGTCAAGAAAGTTGGTATGGAGGAGTCCTGGGTGGTGGGGTTGCACGGTAACCCCTGTATATACCCGACTAATATGGCTAAATATACCCATATATTGTTATGCAAATTAGCATTTTTTCCCCAACTTCAAATTTTATCGATTTTTAATATAATGTTCGGAAGAGCATTTTGAAACAATTACATCAAAAATGGTTTATGTTGCAATTTTGTCTAGGTACACCCTTTTATTCGGTTACATGTCCTAGGCTAATCGACACGTAGAGAACACGTCAAGAACATGTCAAGAACGCGTCTGGACGTGTTCAAAAAATGAAACAGATTAAGAACATGTTCATGGCCGTTACAGATGTGTTCTTGATGTGTTCTAGAAATGGCCCTTGAACACATGCAGAACACATGGTGATGCGTCAAAAATCTATAACACCTACAGAACACATTAGAACATCTACAGAACACATCTGAACACATGAACATGTTCTATCTGTTACATTTGGACGCTTCCGACACATCCTGAACGTGTGTAGAACACGTCGGAATGTGTTCTGTGAAGCGTCTGATGTGTTCTGTAGTTTTTGCAGTGAGGTTGAATTGTTAAACTAATTAAAAGAAAGTTGTTGCAGATCCTGACGGCCTTGCATTTCAGCACTGCTTTGCCAAGGCCAAGAGTATCCAAACACATAATCATGCTAATACATTACACCAAAACCATATTAAAGCTAATGCATAAACAACAACGTCATTAAACATTTTTACGTTTGAATCAGTGTGCATCAATAGATTTCGGATTCTCTTTTCAATGATAACAAAATAAATCTTAGAGAAGAAAACCATCATAATCGATTGTAAATTTGTAGCCAACCTTTGCAATATAGGCTTATGTCAAGTTGTCAACCGAAAAGAGTCGACTAAACCTATATCCAACATCAAGAATGACCTAATTGAGTAGACACGGGAGAGCATAGACACTCGTCGCTAAACGATATCAGGGAAGCTAACCCTAATCTAAACCTAACTTAATCGTGCTGGATAAGCCGATCAAATAACATTATATTACACAGGAGATAATGCATAATAGATTCAAATTCTCAATTGTGACCAGAGATTTCCTCTTGCTCCGATCCAATTCCCCATATCACACGAATTTTGAGATATCCGGTCGGTCTGATTCAATTGACCAATTATACACGAATTATTATTAATCGATTACTACCTTCAATTGAACTTGAAAATTCGCAGACTTCCCAATTCTACTATAGTCTAGTCATGTTTGAAATAGCACGAACCCAGTAAAGAAAAGGCTATCCCATTTGTACGGAAGTATTGATGTGTATTACACAGTCAACATGAATAAACATTCATCACAGATCGTGCTTATACAGATGCATCTGTTATTATAACCAAGATTTGTGTTGATGAAGTTATTACATCTAAACCAAAAGCTGATAAAGAGTTTAGTAGCACAACACCGGGTATGCTGGTTCCCTGCACCCTGGATCCCCGGCCCAACTTATCCATAAGTGCAGGTACAGGCAAATCCATTGCCGTCCGTAACCGTAAGCTCAACACATTGCATTGTCGCTCTGTTATGGCATAAGGTAAATAACGATCAACACACTGTAGCTGAGATACCGCATCGAACGCTGAATGCATTGTCGCGCTGCCATAGCTACGGCGCGATGGGGAGCGCGATATGACATGCGTGCATGTGCGTGTGAAGTCCGGCGCTGTGGTTAATAGCGCAGATACACGTGTAGTTTGTGCCAATCAGCAAATTTGTTATCATTCTAAGCGTGACGCTGGCTTGATCAAATTTATTTGTGGATCTATTTTGTGTCAATCATGAATATGCATGACTTTTATGCCAGCAAATCAGATTTGAGTGGAAATTTGAGCGTACCTGCATCTATGGATAAGTTGGGTGGAGCCCATTGATGCAGGGAACCAGCATAAACACCGGGATGACAACGGGACTAATTCTACTTTATTTTATCAGCAGCAATATCATTCAATATTTAGCCTATAGCCAATGTTGCAACGGCCACCAAACGGCCACCATTAGTAATAGCGTGTTCTCTTACCTGTCCAAAATTTAACAGGCACTCTAGCTTCACCGCTTGCCGATGGCAGCATTCTACACGAGTACATGCCACTATCACCGGGTAGAGCATCAAGAAATGTTAAACGACTGATAACCTCAGTGTCGTAAGGGTTATAGGTCACCTCAACTCTAAACCGCGGGTTATTTTCTAGACGTATTCCAGTTTGTTTAATCCATTCAACATCGGGTGCTTCTCCTAGATAACTTGCTTTGCATGTTAAAACGTGTCTTTGATATGCCGGTAGTGAAAGACCGTAGCTAGGGATAATTTCCACATCTGAGAAGTAAACAAGGTAATAAATATTTATCAATTCTTATTAATTAGTCAAATCAAGGAGTTATTATAACTCCTTGGTCAAATACAGGGTGAGTCAAAAAGAAGTTGTACGAGAATTAATATTTGTTTAAAAATATACCAAACAAATTTGACAAACCCATGAGGCACGTTTTCAAAGAGCAACTTATTTCGCTTATATGACAAAAGGAATCATTGAAATCGATCAATTATATCAGGAGCTATGCCTGTTTTAATAAAAAGAGACCCTATTTTTTGTTGTCCACGGAACGCTGAATCTTCTTCAAATCTATCCTACGAGCGTAAAGAGTTCGAGCGGTGTGGAGTATGCTCATCGCTTTACGCTCAAGTTTTCAAGATGTTGTCCATAGCCAGGTGGAACGGACGTACAACGACAGGGATGCGCAACCGACCTATTCTACATTCAATTGAGTTGGTGCTCGAAGTCCAGTTCATGAATTGTGCTATCAAATAAATATCATGAAACAGGTGAATCATCTTTCTGAAAATCTTAAACACGGTTTAGTGCTCTCGACAAGATGTCTGCTAATCCATCATGGACAACCTCTGTTATCATGGTTATTATGCATGTTCTTGACGGGAAGGATATAGCAATATGATCATTAAAAACGGAACTTTGTCAAAAGTCACCGGAGAATTAAAAAGGTTGAAATAAAAATAAAGAGTCTGGAAATGGAGCTCTTAATCCTGAAAATAAGAAGCATTGCACGTACTGTAACTTTATCTATACATCCTCCGGGTATTTAAGTATGTTACAATGTGTCTATACAAAGTGATGAATTTAGGTATTGAAGTAAAACAATTACGAAGTTATTGGTACCAGATATTTCATATACACCGCGTGCATAGTGACACTTTATTCTATCGTGCAATTGATGCATACTTAGACATGCACACACAGAAAACACTATGTAAAAAAAATACACAAATTATGTAAAAAATACACAATCTGTGTAAAAATAGAACTCCATAATACTATGTAAACAGTTGTGTAAAGCTTTTGCATAGGAATTTACACAAGCTTGGGTATATATTACATGTTTTATGTAAACTCTTACATACTAATTATGGAGTTCTATATTTACATAATTTTTTACATAGTGTTTTCTGTGTGCAGGAGTGAGTGAAGTTGAGAACGGTCTTCCAAGGGTCAAGATAAGCGGGCGGTCGGGCGCTGGGCGATATTTACCCTCGGTCCTTTTGTCATAGCGCCCGGTAATGCTGAAAAATAAAGGACCGAGCGCTGATAATTTGCCCAACCAAGCGCCCGGTTGATGACACTTGTGTCCACTGTCGTCTGGCATCAGCAGTTTATGTGGTGCTCCTACATTGTCCTAGTGATGAGGGAATTACAAATGAAATCGGTATCGCGAATTCGTGAAAAGTGTGTGATCATTGGGATTTCCCACTAGTTAGCTAAGAAATAAAGCACAATCAAATAAAAAATAATATTTCATGTTCCATATGATATTTTTATTGAACAACATGCCGGAAAACTTGATTACGAACGATTTATTCTGCAGGAATTGCATTTTACAGGTGGCGCAAAATTTGCGTAGTGTAGCTGCTTCTTTAAATTTCGTAGGCCTTTATATTTAACTTAATAAAAATAGCTCTCGGTAGACTAAAAGTAGCTCTCAGTTCTTACCAAATCCCAGTGAACCGGGAGCTACTTTTGAGAAGAAGAAAAATAGCTCCCGGTCAAAAAACTGTTATTTGACCCCACATGGACACTTTGTACATTTTTACCGTGTACAGAAAGTATTGTCGCCCCCGGTCTGGCACCCTCGGATGCTAATGCTTACAGGAGGAGAGATTTATAAACACATGTTAACACATGTACGTGCTTAGCTGTTGGAATTACCTTTCAAACGCTGTTTACACGAGTGTGATCGGATGTGTATAGGCAGAGACACATCGATTTCAATAATAATAATCAATATATTTAATGATCGCAAACCTCCAAAGACCTTTAAAAATGGCGGACAGTCTCTCGACTTAATCCATCGAGAATCTGTGGTCAATTTTAAAGGAACAAGTATTTGAGCCTCCATATTGCAAAACAATAGACCAACTTATTATCAGGGTGCAACATATGGAAAAATATTTCAAAAAGAATCCTGGCTGGTATTGTCCATCGTTTAATGATGGACAAGGCCAGCTATGGTTTCTTTAATATTGGAAAACCCGTGTATCCGACATAATGACCACTACGGGGAGAATAATGTCCAGTAAAGTGCCATTTTAGGTAAGTTTAATGTTACCAAACTATTTAAAACTAATTAAAAGTGGAAATTATGTAGAAATACCAAGTTTGATGATGAGTTATATAATGTTTGAGCAAAGTTTGTGTTAGGGGGCGACAATACTTTCTGTACACGGTATAGATTAGCTTTTAAAATATATTTGTGAATGACCCGTATGGATTGAAAACTGTAGATCGGAGAGGGTAAACGCACTGGGATAAACGGACAGTTTTGTGTAGATAAACGCGGTTAAATAGTGACCAACCAATACATGATTAGCCATGCTTAGCGAACGCATTGAACAACTCCCGTGAACGGACAGCCAGTGCGTTTACCCTCTCCGATCTACGGTTTTCAATCCGTACGAATCTGGATGCCATCCCTAGCCCTCAATCATTGGGAGTTAGGTGCGGTATTGTAACTTTTGTGTATTCACCTGACACATGATGCATTGAGTGTGGTAGTTTTTTAACGTTTTTTAAAGAACGACGCATAACAATCCCGCACTTTACAATCCCGCACCTTAATGATCATTGGCCAGGTTTTGTTATCGTAGGCCTATACAAATGTAGATTGTATAAGAGAGTTGTATTTGTTGTGATAAAACGTGAACACTTTCCACGCGGCTAGGCCTACAAAACAGATTTTGTTTTCCAAAAACCTTTCCCAAATTTCAAAGTCTATCTAAAGGATTCATCATCATCATCATCCGTCGGCTGCAGAGCAGGCGACTACAAGATTTCTCCATGCACGACGATCAGTAGCAAGTGCGGCAATCTGTTTTTCTTGGATTGCACCTTCTTTGTCCCCGAGTAATTGTCTTACATATGTAAGTGATGTACGAGGGGCATTCAATAAATACCCGCAACCATTGTTGTTCTCCACACCTGAGTGATTCTGTGAAATCTAAGTGGGTACATTATAAAGTATGAACCTTAATCTATCATTTAACACAATCTGGATTTACTGAATATTCATAATTACGTAATAGCATTAGCATAAAGTAACCCATATTTGGACACTGAAAAACATGCCACTTTGGCAGGAATTTTGAATTTGCTTGATAGCACGTATATTGAAATGAGCAGAACTTTGTTCCGGATTAGTGTGCAAGTCTAACATTTTGCATCAGGAAACCAGAGACCATGTTCAACGAGGTCCTAAATGTAGAGGTTCTGTCAATGACAACTTTTAGAAATACACTGCATCTTATCTTGGTCAACATTAGGCTTTGACAGTGAGCCCCAAAATGCCGAAAATCCAAAGAAATGAAAATGATAGTTATAGCAAACAATTGGGATTTCCTGAAATACCACAGCAAATGCAGGATTCGTTATTGTATAGATGACAGGGTATCAATAAATACATCGAGAATTGTTGAACTTGGAATAAAAATCTGCGCATGCGTAGAACGCACGGTGGTCAGAAAGCGCTCATAATGAGTAGAAATGTTAAACAATCACTGCAACCAACGTAAAAGTTACAGATAAGGAATTGAATTTAAGAAAACAAGAACTGTGGTGAACTTCAATACATATACAAAGTTCAAAAATGTAAACATCTATTTGAAAATACAATTCAAGTTAATGTTATGGTCAGTATAGTGAATTTACTCAAATTGGGTAAAAAAAGCTTCATTGTATAAAAATTTTCTCTGCAGAAAACGGTTTCAGATATTGTCTTTGTAATCTCCCATTTAAATCTATGACATGTAACAATGAGGAACAAGAGGTTTAAGACAAATCTTGCGGTTGGATACCTTGACCTTGACTGTTCATTCATTAAAGAATTTCTTTTAAGCTATGACAAAAAGATGACGTTTTAATGTTACATAATAAGTGTTTTTTCTCCATAATTTGCATCTGAAAATAAGTAATGTTGAGCACATAGTACTGGTCTATCACTGTTTCAAATGGCAACTTATTCCATGCATCGGTTCTTGAGATATTTTGAAAAAAGTAACTGTGCATCAAATTGCTTGCAAATATTCTCCGCCCTGATCAGCTATTTTTCATGCAGTGCCAGAAAGTATTGATTTTACGAATGTGCCATTACGTAATCCCACAAACGATATTGTTCATTCATGCATGCGAGGAAAGATTACCCTAATTCTAGTTGGCATACGTCGCGCATGAGTGGAGATGGTTGCAGGTATTTATTGAACGCCCCTCGCAGTGCGCGGTCGACTTGGTCTCCTTTTGCCATGTGTTGGTAGGTACAGAGCATATCTTTTGCAGGCTCTTCCTCTGGCAGCCGGAGGATGTGACCAAGGAATCTCAACTGCCGTAGCCTTACCAAATGATAAAGTGGCTCAGTGCTGGTCATGGCGTAAACGCTGGTGTTTGGGATGTGGTCAATCCGCCTAATATTCAGCATAATTCTGTAGCAGGAGGTGGCAAAGGCATTGATTTTATTTTCCATGTCTAAAGGATTACTGAACCAATACTAGGCATGTTTGTACTTATTTAAATGCATTTCTCATGGTGATAACAACTATGGTGATGACATTCAATAATTTTGACATTTTTTAACCATTTTGTGACATTTTGGAACTGTCATCTGCAGACGCCTGCCACGTGGAAAGTGATACATTTTTCTTCTTCACAAGACCTGTAAATACTTACTCCAAATTTCATTCTACATGATTGTTTTTGCATACTTACATGTGTGTCTGAATATAGCTGATACGTGGATGAATGTTTGAAATAGTACTTGAAGAAAAAATAACGCCGAACACGAGCAGACGGATAGCCTCATCTTTGTTGTTCTGGACTTTGCCCTATAGAAATCCAAGATGTAGAAAGCAATCGGCTGAAACTGCAAAATTTACATCAATATTAATTAATACAATTGTTTAAAATAATGATATAAGCAGCATTTTTTTCTGGATTAAGTTTCCTTCAAACAAAAGGATGCATTCTAATTCACAGTGTTGCCATATACGCATAACAGTTTAATATTACAAAGTATTGGAATACATAAATCAAACCCAGACCGTGTGCGTGCAAGTTAAGTGTGTAGTGTTTTGGCGGGTTAGGGTTAATAAAGGAACTGCATGAACTGGAAGCATAAACCGAGCAGGCCTTCATCCAGGATAACATGTGTTAACCCTTTGAACCTTAGCGGTCCCAGTCTGTTTGCACCCTAGCCTTCCCGTGGTTAACATAGAAAATATTGATTTTTGCAGGAAATGGATAAAACAAAACTAAACGTGTTCAGAATCATCTGTAATATTGTAAATAGAAACAATAAAAGTTTACTTGGAAAGTGCTTCCAGGACCAAAAAAATAAAAATGGCGACATTTTGCACTAAAAATGTCAATTGTCCATGTTTTTTGCTCTATTTCGAAAACTTGTACTAAAATCGTCATTACTCATATTCTCGTCATCAGATTCGTTCTCAAAATCATCTGAATTTCCAGAACTAACTTCAAATTCAACAAGTGGCCGCAATGAGAATCACGTGGTTGGCGAATCTGCCCCTCGGGTGTACACTCCCCGCCCCCCTCCCTACACATCCCAAGAACCCCAACCTGAGAACAGCTCAACCCACGAACCGCGAACCGCGAACCGCGAATTCTAGTAACTTATGTTTATAAGACAATCATTCAAATCTTTAATACAGATTGACTTTTATGGACCTTTGTGAGCTGGACATGTATGAATGATATTTGATCACACTGGTCAGGTTTCAAATGGCCCACCTGCTGAAAATGGCCTAGAAATGTTTTCGAAAGATGCAGGTATCTCACGATTATAATAGCCCGGCTAGAAATTAACAAACTCATTTATTTTCCAAACGGCATAACGTATAGGGTCATGTTTTTTATACTGGGTACAATTTGTGTTACATGTCCCTTTTTCCATAAATTAGGTTCCTTTTTCAGTTAATGCATTATATCTGAAAAAGTTTACCTTTAAAGTTGGTAAAAGTATACATATTCTGAAAGCATATACTGTAACGGATGCAAATAGCATACAACCAAGTTGATTATACAGGGTGGCCCGAAATTGTACAGGGTGTAACAAGCAAAATCTTCTAAAAAAGAAGGGTTTCAATAATTACTTCCACTATGCATATGAAGTGATGAGAGAAAAGTTCAGTACAGATTTAAAGTAGTTTAATAAAATACCCATCCAGACATATGCAAATTAAATTTCATTATGAATCTGAAATTCTACATACAGGGTGTCTAAAAATGTGTTTATTTAGTTCTGGAAAAATGCTTCTATTACTACATACATACAAAGACTAGTATTTTAACCAAATTCAAGTAGATTTCAAATACAAATGCATCAATTACATGTACACAAAGATTGATTGATTTTAATTTTAAACATATAGGGTGTTTAAAACATTAATTTAGGTATACGTGATTATCCACAAATCATTAAATTGAATGAATTTAAATTTGCATCAGAAACATGATTTTACATTCCAATTTGAAGTGGCAAATGCTTAAAGTGGTATGAGTTTCAAATAATGTTCAATAAAAAGGGGGCCTTTAACTACAGGGTGACTCAAATTTTCCCAATGGCACATGTTTAGTGGCATACAATCAATTGCATTCATCCTTCTTGCACCTTCATGATGTGCAAAGCACATTCAAATGAACAAATTAGGTTAGTTTCCATAATGTTTGAACCCAGTATTCAAATTTCAAGAGTCTGATTTAAGATTGAATTATAAAATGTTATCGTTTTAAGTTGTATTCAACATATAGGGTGATCCAATGTTGATTGGCAAACTAGTCGTCACTAGTATCGTATCAACTTACTTTTCAGTTGCATTCCTAAGAATTTAATAATTCTCCTGAGTTTACAAGCTTGATGAAAACCAGCAGTTTTTTACTTATTTTGTAACACAGTTAAAAACAAGTAATAACACCACACAAACGCATTTAACAAAATGTGCTAATTAACATCCAGACAATACAGAATACATGAGGTTAATTACATATCTTCTTTTAATTTTTAATTCAATAGTTAAATTTATTTATTCAAAAGGGTACCTCAACCTTTCTATACTTTTAAAACTTTTACATTTGCAGACTGCGACCAACTTACGTTTCTTAACAATTTTTTGAGCTTCTTAATGCTAATTAATGATTCCTTAAGAGAGCACCACACCAAATCAATGCGCAATTCGTGTAATCCTGCAGTAGTTCCGGAAAAGCACGAAGACTAGATTTGTTAATGTGTGGTTTTCGGGCAATTTGTTTCTCCGGGGATGGTATGTTTGTATTTAAATGAACAAGTGGGACCTATCCGTTGGACCTACAATGATAAAATACGATATTTTTTAATTTATCGACCTAAATAGTGCCCAGGGCGTAAGCACCTGCCTAAATAGTGAACAGGCATGCCAGAAAAAGTGAAAAAGTGAGGGCGCTGTGTGCAGGTCCGTAGCGGAACATTTAGCTTAATAACCGCTCATGAAACAAGGCTTAAATTAAAGTTGAGATGTTACTGAAAATGGTCATAGGTGACAAGTATGCAATAAATGTAACCGGAGGGTAGAAAAGGTGTCTTGAAATATGGCACTTTTACACGTATTTCAATGAGAAAGATATTTGGTGTGGTGCGCCCTTAATTAACTAATTATATTTTTAATTCAAATATGCTTCAATAATGTTATGTTTTCAATATAGAATTGTACCAAGAGTGAAACAAGTGCATTTTATGTTTGCCCAATGTATATTGCACCATACTTGTTCAACTATGCACTCCTCCTCCTCCGCATACTCCTCCTCCACATACTCTTCCACCCCTGACTAATGAGGTTTAACGAACTATTGTAATTAACAGAACCATGGTAGTTTATATTTTTCTTTTTAGAATAAAGGCCAAATACTTTCTCATCAAAATAAGACCAAATTTGAGTATGTGTGATAAAGAATAGCCAAAATATATGCATGCAAAGTAATAATATGTAGTGCAAATGTAACAGATCCACCTTTTTTGGGTACCCAGTATAAAAAACATGACCATAGGGGCTTTTCCTTCCGACTTTAAGTGACATATACGGCCAAGTGCACCAATGGCGAGTAGCTGAAGAATAGCGCTACCTCGCTAGTAACTGAGGCGTAACCCAACATTTTGAGAGCACCAAACCGGTAAGCTACTACGCTAGTAACTTCCGAATAATTTACGCTAAATCTTACACCTGACCAGACCCAAGATTAAGTTGAAGCATAACAGTAATATGCTGTAACTAAATGATAATTTCTGATTTGCCCGATGGACGATTATATGTATAGATTGATGATCAACGGGAGATTTCTATCATGCAATTCATTATCAATTTGTGTATAATTTACTCAATGATACATTAAAGACCAATTTATTATAAAATATTTTAGATCTATCCACAATCATGCATACAAAATTGTAGAAATAGTTATAAAAATCAATCAATCAATCAATCAATAATTAACTAAGTAATTAATTAATTAAATAACCTGAAATCAAAAAAATAAACGAATACATAAATAAAAATAAATACATATGCCTATTTATATAAATGAATAAATGAATGATTAAATTTCATAAATAAATTAATAAATAGGCCTACATTAAAAGTAAATAAAAAAGATGAATACAAAATAATAATACATACAAATTTAATAAATCAATTGATTAATAATAAATAAATACTAAAGTATGTCAATACCTGGGCCATCATATTGTAGTTCATAGAAATTGACATGAACGATTTCATTATGTTTTGAAAAAATAAAATAAAATAAGGGAATCTCGGGAATCGAACCCGTGTTTTCCGTTTATAAACGGCAGGATCACAGTAGCACGCCACATAGATTACTATTGTGATCTTACTCTCCAGTTTTGCTCTCAAAATTACATCGCTAGTAATTTACGCTACAGTTAGGGCATCAGTACTAACGAGTAGCTATAGTAAGTTACGCCAATTTGGTGCACTCGGCCGATATGTCGGAAAGCATTTACAGAAAGCACAAAACCCCAATTTTGTAGAGACATGAAGTCGAAGGCGCTTCCCTATATGAAATGACGGTGAGGATGTCTTTAATTACGGCCGAGTGCACATTGGCGTAACTTACTAGATTGATTGATTGATTGAAAAAAATAACTCATGTGAAGTAATCTATTCAATATTTTATTTGAACTACATTTATAATCAAATTCACTAAATAAGTGAATGTATAAAAAATAAAATAAAGCGGTAAAAAAGAAGTAATAAGAGTAAAACACAATTTAAGCACTCCTAATAAAATACAGTAAACTACTTGCAATACGCGGATTTAGGGTTTCCCTAGTGTTGGGGCGTATCGCGCTGATGTTGGTACGCCCTACTTCTGGTTTTACGCTAACGTGTGGGATTGCATTGAAATACGCTGATAACCAGCTAATAACGCTGATGAAAACAAACAAAACTACGCCGTATTCGATAGTTTTAACGAAAAAGAATAATTGTTTTACATTAGTTAACAGTTTCCCTCTATATTTTAGGACTTCAAACTCTCCAATAGGCTTGCACCTTGCCAGAAAAATGTGCGTATTACGCCACACTAGTCTGGCGTAGTTTGCAACCAAGAGTTATTATAGTATTAACTCCTTGGTTTGACCGTGTTTGCGGTAACTTTGTTTAGGCCTAGGATAGGCTAGAGAGCCAATCAAATTTGCTTATTTGATTTAAAAGGCCGAAATTCGGAGGAAAAGACAGTTTGAAAAATGGGGTTTGGGTGTTTTAGCATGCAAAT
>CM069443.1:54379781-54429144 GCA_035610835.1 Ophiura sarsii | reverse complement strand
ACACAGATTTGTAGTAAGGTGCTCGCAGCAGCAATGAACATGATGAGTTCAGCACTCAGTCAGTGGCGTACCCAGCTTTTGGAAACTGGGGGTGGGGGGGGGGGGGGGGGGGGGGGTAGTTACGAAAGTCATGATGTACCGACAAAAAAATCGCAAAAATGACCCAATTGTCTTCTTCTCGTCAGTAGATGAAATATTGAAAAGTGGGGGTAGCGATGACATTGTCAACAATAGCTGAAAAAATCGCCTGGTAGAAATCGCAAATCTACCCAGTCAGAAGTCAAGGCATGAAAATACCGTCTATGTTCGCCCCGGCCGCCAGTGAAGTGAGATTTAAAAATATATAGAAATCGGATCATTTACAACTCGCGATTGTGAAGGATTGCCTCCATCAATTTTTGATCATCCTAGGCTCATTTTGAAGGGGAAGTCCTATTTATGTAAGATGTCATTTCCGATTTAATAAAAAACACGATTTTGTTACTATCTTTGAGTCGATAAAGATGCATTTTCAATGCGATCGTAAACATCGTATTTTTGATGATTTTTAGACGTCATAGCAAAAACTTTATGCACAAGAAATGTTCCTAACGTATTAAACTTGATCAAAAATATATTTATTTGTAATTCATTTTTGGACAGGGGTCAGGGCCTTTTATTCACCTACGGTAAAAATATACGCCATTTTCCAACACACAGAGACTAAATAGTTTTTTTTCAAAAAAAGGTATTCAGCAGGATTCGAACCGAGGAGGGGAGAATCTATTAGATTACTAGTCCATATTCGTAACCGCTCGGCCATAACTACTTACTGACGTGTCTATGTGTTCTCTATAATAATGAACTAGTGGTGAACTATTGAGTATTCGACGAAATGTAGCCAAATTGAACCCAGTTTCTAAATTGTATTTTAAATGTGAAAACGGTGTCGCTGCAAGCTAGGTTTGGATTCAATGTAAAGAGCAATAAATTGATGATCGTGGAAGGTTATTAATTTAAAGCTTTTAATGAGACCTGAGACGAATATACCTGAAGGGATAAGCAGCTCTATTCATTCCTGTTATGTGCAGCGGTGCAAGTCTAACACGGTATTGTTATGCTTGATGCCAATCGATTATCATCACTTCAGTTTAATATGTAGCATGACCTCATTATGTGAGTTACCGCGCTATTTCAAATTTAGTGTTATCCACACGTGTGTTACGATCTTCTTAACAACCTGAACACACTGTAGTATCGGACGGTCACCGACATACAGACTGTGATAGATTTTTAAAATGATTACACATTTATATTGCTAGAATTATGGCATTTCATAAGAAGTATGCCAATTAAAACCTACTAGAGCCATAGTTCAATACATAAACAATGTATTATGATATTCAAAGTGCATGGTTTGTGTTTAGATTTAATATGAATTGAAATACAAATATTCAGATGTGGCTGAGCTGATACACTTATCTGTTGATGTATATAAATACCAAATGTGTTGTGTTTCAATTCACATTAAATCTAAATTCTAAACACAAATTATGAACTTTGAATATCATAGTACATTGTGTATGGGTTGAAGTAGGGCACTAGTAGGTTTTAATTGGCATACTTTTTCTGAAATACCATATTTGTAGCAATATAAATGCGTAATCATTTTAGAAATCTATCCCAGACTCCCAGTCTGTATGCGTACTCATCATGATCATGGCAGGGATACTATTAATTTTGGGATAGGAAAGTCGTATACTAACACACGTAGCGAAAACGGGGCCGTTTGCATAAATTACATAATTTATTGTAATCATCGGAATGTGTCGGTGACCGGCGTTGAACGCGTTTAACAGTGTTTAACCAGGTTTAACGTAATATTTGGTCAGCATAGGTTTGAGGGCGTTGTGGATTTAAACAAACGACGGTGGCCACGCGAAACCTAAATGTTGAATACGTAATGAATAAGGTGAATAACACGTAATCGCGAATGTTAATCTTATCATTTTGACACATTCATCATAATTAGAAGAATTGTCATCGTTAACCGGGCGATGACTGTTAAAAATAATTCAAAATAGTGCACTCCCGTTGACATATTGGGTCGTCTGAGAGACGCGTGGCCAGCGTCGTGTCGTCTGCTACAATCACGCCTGATCAGTATAGCGCCACCAGTTCTATGCTGACCAAATTTTAATTTAAAAGTGGACCCGATCGGCAAGCTCTGGCACACCCCTGATCATGGTTTAAACCCAGAAGTGAGAGCAGGACAAATCGACGCATGCGTGTGCGTGCGCACAGCCTGTTTTGTAGGTTCTGCTTGGGTTGGTTTGAGAACAATACCGCGCACTGCCGTGCAAGACCTGGTTCGTAGAATTGAA
The DNA here is from genome assembly GCA_035610835.1 of Ophiura sarsii. Taxonomy (NCBI): domain Eukaryota; kingdom Metazoa; phylum Echinodermata; class Ophiuroidea; order Amphilepidida; family Ophiuridae; genus Ophiura; species Ophiura sarsii. Next base: position 54,426,781 of record CM069443.1, on the reverse strand, counting down.
TAGCAATACACGGAGCTGCCTATCCCTTCAGGTATATTCGTCTCAGATGAGACAGGGGTCAGCGCCACGGGAAATATCCTCCTAGTCACATCACGTTGAACCACATTTAAATGCCTTAATGTTGTCATTGTATAAGGCTGACATTTTGGCATAAATTGAATTGCACGATATCGACATCCGCTTTTTAAGGGAAAAATAAATTCTCTTCGTATACAATAGACTCACTCAACGTTGGCATCTGACTGTACCGACGGAAGCTCAAGTTTACCGACGGGGATATTTCAGGGGGGCACCGGCCCCTGGACCCCTGGGTTCGCAACTGAGCACGGTATCAAATCCACGTCAAAATACAGTCGCTCACACCAGGCCGTGAAAGCCGTGAACCGCGTAACGTATTTTTGAAGGTACCACTCTCTTTTTTTTAAAGTTTGGAGCAAATCAGCAAATACAAATATCGGTCGTATAGGAAATGAGAAAATCGATTCGAGGACATATTAGCCGATTGGCTTCTTATTTACATAACAATTGGCCTTTGCAAATCATGTTCATTGATAGACTAGCTAGGGTCTCCATAGTTCAATTGAACGGAATAGTCAACACAATATATTTATAGGGTATTCTTTATCGCAGTGAAATTGCAAAAGAAGAAAAAAATATCATTCAACATTCAATAAATATTGCGAACGATATGCAATCCTGTCAATTTCTAAAAATAAAGTGTAAATAACAAACAGAAAAAAGTATAACAATCCTAGGATTCGAACCACTGACCTCATGATTATGAAGCCGGCGCTTTGCCGACTGAGCTAATGAAGACTACATATAGTTATTTAGAAAAGAAAATACATAAAGTTCAAAATACGAATATCACATGAATCGGGGCATAAATGCGGGCTAAAATGCTTTATATTTCGATTGTTGTGCGTTTTTAACATAGGATTATCGCTCAAAAGTTGATTATATGCTGAAGGAGATTGTAATTCTGATTTCATGTAATTTTCCTTCGGTGCATGACCCCGTGGATGACCCCTCTGTGCATAAGTATGCAGGGTCACTCGGTGGCGGGAAGTCCTAATACAGATTAGGGAGGTGCCATTGACTGTCATCTTACGACTCAGTGCGGACGGCTTTTAAATTTTCTCTTCGACTTGTCCTCCGTGATACTTCTAACTACGTTCACATTTTATACTCGTTCGGACTGAGATTTTTTGCGATTTGGCCTTAGTGGATATATAGGCCTACGATTTTTTCTCAAGAGATCTATGACTATAGACTATAATAGTGACCAGATATTTCGTTCTGTCGACAACTGAGCCCCAGTTTGAATTTAATGTTGGCCTAAGTATTTGAAGGCTATCATGCTATGGATTCATATCTGAATTCGTGATGAAAAGGAAGATAGTGCAAGTTTTGAAGATTAGGATTACATTGATTTGTATCTTTGGCGGATAAGTCCGGAACAGGTCGGTATCGTAACTATATTGTTTTGTTTTGATTTTTATGAGTGTGATAGACCAAGGCCGAAGGGGTTATTTTGATAGACATTCATTGTTTTAAGATTGAGCGTATGCCACTTCACTAGCATGACTAGTTATAGTTAATTGTATGAATTTCGTGGCCTATCGCCGCACCATCTGCTGTTTGTTGGTGTTTTTCCAGAATACATGTTCGGCGGGAATATAGAATGTCCATTCATACCTATGTGGTAATTTGGACCAAGGTAATCTAGTGTTTAATATGATTGGTTTATTTATCATAATCGTGTATATTATATTCCTTATTACCCGTATGGTTTTTATTTGTGGGCTATATCTTGCCTCACGCCCTGTACAGAATATTCTGTGTATACCTTCAACGTATTGCATTGGTTTGAGCATGCGCACTTGAGTTACGGGACGTCTACCAAGACATTGCTGATTTGGATTACAGTTAGCTAGCTGTAGGGCTCGTTGTGTATGCTTTGAAGTCGGGTACTTCAGTGCTATTCAACTAATCCAATGATTACAGTTTTGTATTCATCATTATGTCAGTTGGATGTATGTTTATTGATTGTATTTGTATCACCCGTTGCTTTTCCATGCTTTACATCCCAAGAATTTGAAGTGATGACGTGTGTCTTGGCGTCAATTGTTACGGTGTGAGTATTGTGTGTATAATCATAATATTATGCTGATGAATAATACCGTTTTGTTTTGTTTTACACAGCGTGTTTCTTTACTAAATGGATGTTCAAGGCTAATATTGTTTGTTTCTTTTTATACAAAGATTCTAGTATCGGTTGTGATTCAGATCGATCGTCTTCTCATTAACAAGATGATTTCCCCTATGGTATAAGTATGACTTTTACCCTGTATATTGCAGTCCAGAGAGCTGGCAAGTTCAGGTTTTATTTGGACCTAAGTAAAGGCACATTGTATCAATATTATATTGAGATCATTATACAGATGCTTTGCAATTATTTCAACAAAGGTGATTCTTTTTTGATTATCATATGGCGAGAGCAGATGGTTTTATTTTAACCAGTTAATCACAGTGAGTGCAGATGCGTTTTATTTTAACCGATTTAAATTATATTGAGTGCAGACGGCGCTATTTTATCCAGTTTAAATCACAGTGAGTGCAGAACTGCAGATGGTATATTTTAACCAGTATATAATAAATTATGCTGATTGCAGATGGTTTTATTTTAATCAGTTTAAATAATATTTAGTGCGTATGCAGATATTGTTTTATTCCTGTTGGAGTTTGCGCCTTCACTGAAGGCTTCAGCTTCGCATGTCTCACAGATGGTCATGGATCAACCGTGTGGTAGTAATAATCCTAATCCCAGAGTTTGTGACAGTAATATTTTTGACTGGTATGCTAATGATGCAGATTTTTACTGATGGATCAACCGTGTAGAGTGATAATTATAATCCCAGAGTTTGTGACAGTAACATTTTTGACCGGTATGCTAATGATGCAGTTTTTTACAGACAGAACTTTCTTGAGTACGTTTCTGGACCAATTGTCAGATGTAGGCTTAAAAGCTTCTATTGATTTTTGTGCATAGATTGGTGCAGGAATTATGATGTTTTAAATATCATCAAGACGGTTATAAGTTACCGTTTATCAATACACCTCCGGATGATATCGTCCAGAGCTATTAGTATTAATCTTCACTAAATCAAGGGATTTGTATCAAGGAGTATAATGACCTTCTTAACAAGAATCTTTTCTCACAATTGTGACTCTTAACCAACCATGTGTTGTTATCCCACTTTCAGTATCTGTTCACAGTTCTGGTTAATTAAGGCTAATTTTAGACCTTATAGGTATGTACATGTACATAAACTGTGGAAGTAAAGGATTTTATTTGAAGATTGATATATTGTTCTCTATTACTTTTAGAACCAAGACCTGATGTTCAGCTTTGATCTAAATCAGGATTTTTCATTATTTTTTGACATTTTTTGTGTACATTTGTCAGGTTTTGAGTTTCAGTTGGAAGTTTGGTGGTTAAAGTGAATTTCTTTGTGTTCCTAGTAGTACTGCCGTTTGGCCTTTCTACTGCTCCGTAGCCTTAGACCTCTTGACAAGCGTTGGAGGAAGAATGGGTATTTTGAGGAAGAATGGCCGGTATTTTGAGGAAGAATGGGTATTTGATGTTGTATTTCTGGATTATGGCTGGTGTAGATCCTAATCTCTATTTACTGATTTCCAAGGATGTCAACAAGATCTCCTTTTAGCCGGTTTTGTTGTTTTAATGTAGACAAGTCCGTTTGGATCCCCAGCAAACATATTGATTGGCTGGTATTGTCTTGAGATTGTCTCTGAATCTATTGGAGCTACCAAGAGTAGACTTTGATGAAATTTTTGAATACATCCGTAAATTAACGGTTAAATTCCAGGTTTCTGGCATATAGGTAGTTGGCCTCATTCGCAAGGGTAATTATCTCCCTCTACTCATGTAGCAGGTTAATTATCTCAGTTGAGAACTATGTATGTATGGAAGAGTTGGGGAATCGTGTACGTTGGTACTATTCTTATAATCTTTCCCGTAGAGACAGTTCTGTCTTTTCCGAAGTATTATTCTGGAAGGACAATCTTATCAGGTTCATTGACCGTACGTTGTTTGAGTATTCCGCTCCTAGTGGTAATGGGATGCCAGAAGTATTGGTTGTGAGGTGAGAATTGAAAGAGTGATGAGATTTATAGGAGCTCGACTTGGAGGGAAGTTAAAGGTGTTGTTTTGGCATTATGGCGTTTGCCCTAGAACTTATAGGATATAAGGTATCTGTGCTTACAGATAATACTGGTATTCAGGTTTTCAAGTACCTAAGTTGATTTTCAGCTGATTTGCACTATTATTTGCTACTCATTGTAGTAAAATTCCGATTGAGGTCGAGGTTCATGGATTATGTTGATTCTATGACATTTAGTGAGTCTTCTCATTTGCCCAAGGACGTTATCCAAATCTGTTTTTGGTACTGACCACGTGAGGTTCTGTGTGTCTTAAGCTAGACAGTAAAGAGTAGTCATGTCTCATTCTACTATAGAGTTTTCTAACTATTTTGAATACCGTATGGTGTTTTTACAGCGTAGTCTGTTAGGTGTAAGCTCTATAACGTTTCAGCTTGATGAAGCTTGAATTGGGCAGTTTTGCCGTGGGTTTTTAGAGGGATGAAACCGTTTGGTATCCTCTAATGTATATTCAGTATTGAATATAAAGCAGTTTTGCTAATATTGCCGTTTGGCTAAATATTGCCGTTTGGCTCACACAGCATGTGTATACGATTGCTGAGGTACTAAATTGTGTCTGGTACGATAATCTATATCGTTGACACTTGAACGATTGTTCAGTTTTTTATGAACCGTTTGGTTAAGAAAATTAAGTTTTTTGATATCTGAGTATAGATATTTCGTACTGTTGCAGGTGTCTTCTTTCGTGATTTGTTCATTCACAGGAATATTACTAACAGTAAAACACTTGAGGAAGTTTTGGTGGCCTCCAGAGCGCCCAGTGGTGAAAGGTTTCATATGAGTTTATTTAATTCAGGTCTTCCATACTTATGAGTTTATAGTGACATTAAGTGGTTTCACGATTGTCATCCTTTACTAGCTGATTAGTATCCTTGCGATGCTAAGCTCCTTCAGCTTTTGATATGACTCTTAGTCTTAGTCTTAGCACAGCATAAACTGAAAGGAGCGTAATACGCCGGAGATTTTTGGCTATGTTCGTGGTGAAATATGGACATTCTGGCAATTACAAGGACACTCGATTGTGTGCCATGACATTTCTTGCGTATGCTGGATTTTTGGAGGAATGCTGATAGACTTAAGATTGTGTGATATTATACTGTTTGTATGTTTCTCATGTAGTATGTTTTATCCAGAAGAGTAAGACGGACCAAGGGAGGGATCTCGGGTCATAGGGGTAATTGCAACCCCGCATGCACAGTTGCCATGCTTTATAAATATTGGCGTTGGCCAACATATTTTCAGGTATTTCAGAAGATTTTCTTTTCAGACCCCTGATTTGATCATCAATTCTCATGCTTTATGACAGAGTAACTTTTATACTCCACATGTAGAGACCACTTTAGATAAGCCTTGGTATCCATAGGTTTAGTTAGACGCTTCATTGCTCGGTATTCATGAGCAGGAGGTGCTTCAGCTGCAGCTGCTGTATCTCTAATAGATTATTTAAGAACGTAGGTGGTCCGTTCGGCAAAGGACGGATAAGTTAAGGAGTCTTTACATATACTCTCAGTTTCTCTAGCTGTATGCTATATTAGAGTATATTGGATCCTGTATTGGATGTATCGTAGTAATTCATAGCTTTCGTTAGCTTATATCTATGAGTGTCTGATATGTTTTCGTAAGTTACCAGAGGTTGATAATATTTCCTGCTCCAATTTGTACATAATGATATTGTACTGGTAGTTTTTTGTCTAATACATTGTTTGATATAACTTACAGCTCTGCCGTCTCGTTACCCGTTCTTTTAACCTGATGTGGGAAACATTGCGGGTCGTCCGCAGCCGTCGTAGATGGGCAGCGTTTCCCGCATGTTTGGTTTGTATAATGATGTTTTCCTTTCAGAGGGGTGGGAGGGGGGTATGCTCGATGGAAAATGGTTTATTTTCGTTAGAGCTGGGCGATTTTAGAAAATAATGTAATTTTCCTTCGGTGCATGACCCCGTGGATGACCCCTCTGTGCATAAGTATGCAGGGTCACTCGGTGGCGGGAAGTCCTAATACAGATTAGGGAGGTGCCATTGACTGTCATCTTACGACTCAGTGCGGACGGTTTTTAAATTTTAAATTTATTTTTGTTCTTCACAGAGTAGGACTGGCTCTTGATCATGGATTAACCTTCTCACTGCTTAGCTGCATTTGAGAATCTCTGCTTAAAAACTTAGCTCCACAGAACCGGTGCTTTTTAATTGATGATTATTCAGATGAGATAACAACTTTACTCGTGTTACATAGACTGGTAAACAGGATGTTGGTAAAGTTTTATTTAGACATTGTCATACGCATAAGGATTTATAAGGTATGTCTCAAGTATTTGTTCTTTGTCTATCCATCCTGTCACCTACCCAGATAACACAAATGCGTCGGGCCGACGTCGGCTTTTGGTCGGACCAAACGTCCCGGAGACGTCGGCTCAGGGGTCGGCTGCTCATGGGGCCTACGTCGGGCCGACCGTTTGTGAGAAAGGTCGGGCGGACGTCGGCTAAACGTCTTGCCGACCCAGAATCCGACCTAAGGGTCCTGTGAACGACATGTTGCCGACGTCTATTTAACGTTAAGCGTACTTCCTACCGACTATAAACCGACCTACCGTTTCCGACCGAATATTAACGTACGGCCGACGTAATTTATGGACTACGTTTATTATCAGACGTTAGTGGGACATTCGGCCGACGTGAGCACTGGGAAGTCTATTTACGGTCGTTGGCGGGACATTCGGCCGACTACGTGCTAATTACATAGGCCGTGAGCGTCTTCACGCCGACCAAACGATAACGTACGGCCGACGTGAGCACGGGGAAGTTTATTAACGGACGTTGGTGGGACATTCGGCCGACCGCGTGCCAATAGGTCGTGTGCGTCTTCACGCCGACCAAACGATAACGTTCGGCCGACGTGAGCAAGGGAAAGTGTATTAACGGACGTTGGTGGGACATTTGGCCGACCACGTGCGAATTACATGGGTCGTGTGTGCGACTTACCGCCGACGTTAGCACAGGGAAGTTTATTAACGGACGTCGGTAGGACATTAGACCGACCGCGTGCCAATTACATAGGTCGGGTGTGCGACTTACAGCCTACCAAACGTTAGCGAGGCACGGGGCAGTTTATTTCCGGACGTTTGGTAGGACATTCGGTGGGCCACGTGCTGATTACATAGACCCTCCCTTACCGACTTACAGCAGACAACAACGCTTACGCCGCCCGACTCCTGTCGACTGAAATTACCTAAATGATGATGTTAATAAACACGATCGATACAATGGTGCGTTTTTCTTTTTTTATAATAAACTTTTAACACATGAGTAGATAACAATTAACAAGATTTCTCAAATAAGAAGCAAAAAGGAAACTTTCAAGTATACAATGTATATTCCAACAGAAGCTTGAACATACATACTACTGAATGTCTAAAAATGTCAGCATACTACATGTGCCCGCCAACAAACTAGTATCTGCGGCGGCGGAACAATTTTTCTACGGCAAGGTAATGGCACATTCAATATTAACATTTTCCACGCGGCAGTCGTCTGTAGACGATTTTCCACGCGGCAGTCGTCTGCATGCAGACGACATTTCAAAAGTTCACAAAATGTCTAAAAATTGACATTGTATTGAATTTGAATACCCTATTTAGAATTACTATAAGAAATGAATTGAAAGACGTACAAACATGCCTAGTCTTGGTTCTGTTATACTTGAGGTAGACTTTGAAAATTGAGAAAGGTTTCTGAAAAATCTGTTTTGTATATGGCATAACTAATTGCCGCGTGGAAAGTGTTGAGACATTTTTAGACATTCAGTAGTACTAGTTATATAGTAATACAGGCACCATGTCAGAACACGTTGGTTGCTCGTTATGTAGATTATCTTGGCGTATATTTACTGGGAACGCGTGGTGACATGGTGCTCACAAATGTATACATTTTTGGAAAGCTGAAGATAAGTAAACTCTATTTGGGTCATACAGATGTGATCATAAAAAGGTGAGTTGGTTATATAATATTTGTTAACTTCAGTAATAATCAACTTTTCGACAATATGGACGGAAGGGAAGTCTTCTGTGTATACAAAAAAACACACGTGATTATCTGAGAATATAGTTGTTCAAAAATAACTTGCAAATCTTTCGACAAGTCACTATAAAAAAGTTACTGCAAATTTGACCTTAAATACACCAAATACCTATTAATTTACAGACTAAAAACTAACTTTTAAGAGGTCACAATTATTGATAACATTTAGCAGGGACCCGTTAACACAAAATCACCAGGCCCTCCCAGTCACAGTAATACAGATAATTGTTGTATCATTACGTAGAGCTTGGGCCTTGGAACTACTTCACATTATAAGACATTTTGTGTTAACAGTTTTGTGTTAAAGAGGTTCCAATGAGGTAACAAATCAATATTAACACTAATACGACAGTTATACTAAAGTAAATAAATAGTTAAAGGTCATGAAGATGAGTAAACATCTATACAATGTGAAGTCACACAAGAGTTAATCATAACAGGTGAGTTGGTTAAAAAAATATTTCGAACTTGCAGTAATCAACAACATTTCAAGAATCTGGACGGAGGATAGAGAAGTATTCTGTGTATAAAAACCCCACTTGTTTATCTTGGGAATATATTTGTTCAAAAATACATTCTACATCTTTCAGCAAGTCACTATATTAAAACTTTACAGCAACTTTTATATTTAATACTATTTACCTGTTAATTTACAGACTAAGACTAACCTTTAAGAGATCACAATTGTTAAAACCTTAAACAGATGGACCCTAACCCAAAATCACCATGCCCTTCATTCACAGTAATACAGATAATTGTGGTATCATTACGTAAAGCTTGGGCCTTGGAACTACTTCACATAATCAGACATTTTGTGAAAAAACAAACAGTTTGTGTTAAAGAGGTTCCATTGAAGTTACATGTATCAATATTAACACTAATACGAGTCTACGACAGCTAGCTATACTAAGTAAATAAATAGTTAAAATAAAGGGTCATGAAGATAATTAAACTACCTATACAATGTGAAGTCATACAGAGGCGATCAAAAAAAGTTGAGTTGGTTAATTAATATCATATTTCGAACTTTCAGTAATTTAAACAACATTTCAAGAATTTGGACAGAGAAATCTTGTGTACAAAAAAACCCACTTGTTTATCTTGGGAATATAGTTGTTCAAAAATAACTCTTAAGAAGTCGCTTTAATAAAAAAAAAAAAGTTACAGCAACTTTTATATTAAATACACCATTAACCTGTAAATTTACAGACTAAGACTAACCTTTAAGAGATCACAATTCGAGGGTTTCGTGCAATAAAGGGCTATCTTCATTTTGGTCATTTTGAGGAAAAAGTGAATTAAAGATTTGTACCCATCAATGTCACCAATGGGTTTTGACAAGTTGGAAGCAATGCTATTCAAACCTTTTTGATTAGGTGAATTTACTATTTTCTCATCATTAGGTTCCTGATATTGTGCGGATCATTTTAATACCAAAATCTCATTTTAGCCAAAAATGCAGATAGCCCTTTGTTACACTAAACCCTCGAATTGTTAGGGAGCCCATTAACCCAAAATCACCAGGCCCTTCAGTTACACTAATACAGACAATTGTGGTATCATTACATAAACAGGCATGAGAATAAATTTGCATGAACAAGCCTGTACAGCCTCAAAAAGGATGTATTAAATTTTGCCAACATAGGCCAAAAATAGAATAAAATGCGGACATTTGGAAAATAAAATAGCCTGAAAATGTTCATGCCTGCGTAAAGCTATGGCCTCAGAACTACATCACATTATCAGGAATTTTGTGTTAACAGTTTTGTGTTAATTGTAGTTACAATACTAAACTAAATATACTGCTCACAAAAAGTATCGAAACACTTAGAAATGATCCAATACATAACGGCTCGAAAGGGTATGCATTAATCGAACCCAATAATCAAGTGCATAATTTTGTTCTGCGTATTTTGACACCTCGATCGTTGAGATACGATGTTGCGGAGCGGAGTTATTGTCATTTCAATGATCGTGGGTCCAGTTTAAAAAGTGACACTCATCCCTATTGAAAAGCACGAATCTGATAATTCTAAACAGTAATGCAAACCTCTATCTATAGGATGATTGTCACTTTTGAAACTGGACCCACGACCATTGAAATGACAATAACTCCGCTCCGCAACATCGTATCTCATCGATCGAGGTGTCAAAATATGCAGAACAAAATTATGCACTTGGTTATTTGCTTCGATTAATGCATACCCTTTCGAGCCGTTATATATTGGATCATTTCTAAGTGTTTCGATACTTTTTGTGAGCAGTTTAGATAGATCAAATAAAGGGTCATGTGCCACGAGTTGTGACCCTTGATACGTACACGTAATTGAAGCTGAAAAGTCATGTGATATTTGCTTCGAACATTTATAGCATACTTGTACATGTACATACATGTAGTCTTAAAGCAATCATAATATTTCAAATATCATTTTGTCAATATCATCAAGGTCATTAATACAGGGTTTGTAGAAAATGTATGTGTATAATAAGTAGACACACCAATATGCAACACTGAGCAATTTTCAAAATTTGGGCATCAATGATATTCAATTCAGCAGGATGTTTTGGAAGTACACAAGAGTGTTACAAGGAAAACAATTGTTTTTTATGTCTTCATTTAATAAAGTTTGGTCAGAACAAATAAGCAAAATAAACTGAATTTGCATCATAATTTTGCAATCAAAATGATTAAAACACAATAAATAAACTATATGGGTGTTTCCATAAATTAAGGTCTCACTAGCAAAATACCACTTCTACCACTTCTTGATGGAAGGAGAGGTGAAAATATCACTTTTTGGGCAACATGACAGTGTGACAGTTTTACCGCATTGTCAATTTGTAAGATATACAGCCTGTTACATGTAGGTGGGGTAAAACTGATTATGTACGTCCATAAATGATAACAAACAACTGATTTTGAATATAATAATCAGTTATCATACATAAAATGCTGATGTCAATCACCTTAGTGAATCTCTAAAATGGCTATTCACGCGATGTTTGCTTCAAACAATTAGCTCATTAAATGAAACATGTATGTATACCTTACATGTAGTCTGAAAGCAATCATAATATTTCAAATATCATTTTGTCAATATCATGGTTTATATTAATACAGGGTTTGTAGAAAATGTATAATAAATAAACACACTTTATCCAACATTGAGCAATTTTCATACTTTGGACATCAATGATATTCAATTCAGCAGGATGTTTTGGAAGAACAGAGAGTATTAAAAGGAAAACAATTGGTTTTTATAATGTATGTCTTCACTTTAAATAGTTTGGTCAGAACAAATTTGGAATCAAAATGCTTAAAACACAATAAATAAACTATGGGTGTTTCCATAAATAAAGGTCTCACTAGCAAAAACGCCACTCTAACGACTTCATCAGATCATAACCAAGGAAGTGTAAGCCTCATGCTCACTTTTAGTATTAAATATTGATTTGATGGAAAATATCACTTTTTGGGCAACATTTTTACCTCATTGTCAATTTGTAAGATACACGTGTATATGTACAGCCTGTCGGTGGGGTACCGTAAAACAGATTATGATAGATAACAAACTGATTTGACCCCTCTGATAGAATAGAAAAAGGTAAATTTTTGTGTCCATTTCTGAATTGTAAAGGATGAAAATGCTCACCCCTCGGCTAGAATAGAAAAAGGCAAACTTATGTGTGGATATGTGCCCATTTCTGAATTGTAAAGAATGAACATTTTCAACCATCAGCCAAACAGAACAAGGCAAACCTGTGTGTCCATCTGAATTGTAAATGATGCAAACGATCCATTTCTGAAATGTAAAGGATCAAAATGTTCACCCCTCAGCTAGAATAGAAAAAGGCAATATTGTGTGCCCATTACTGAATTGTAAGGACGAACATTTTCACCCCTCAGCTAGTAACGAAAAAGTAAACTAGTATCATTGTGTACATGTACATTTCTGAATTGTCAAGGATGAAAATGTTCACCCCTCAACCAGAACCGAAACAGGCAAACAAGTTGTGTTTCCATTTCTGAATTGTAACTTTCAGGATGAATATTTTCACCCCTCATCAGCCGGAATAGAAAAAGGCAATTGTGAGTCCATTTCTAAATTTTAAAGGATGAAAATTATCACCCTTCAGCCAAAATAGAAAAGGCAAACTTGTTGATCCTTTTCTGAATTGTAAAAGATGAGAATTTTCAACAAAAAGAAAACAATGAGCAAAAAAGTCAAGGACCTGAAACATGTACAGGTCAATTTCATTATTTTTATCATTAATCGGGGTAATCATCCATTAATTTTACAACTTTTCCACAGATTTAGATTACATAATATAATTCGCAAGATTTATACAGCAGATGAAATACCCTTCATTTTTGATGTTCACCCTTCATTTTTGTTAGCTCGGATTATGACGCTATGATCGACAATTTATTGGGTTGATTACATAATTTACACTGCAAATTATGAGCGTTTACTTTTGGACAAACTAAAAGTGAACTCAAAAGTAAACGCAATTATAAACACAAAAGTAAACGTAAAAGTAAACGCAAAACTAAACGTTTCTTGCATTTTGCACCCAATTGACCTCAACGCACCCTCAATCTGTGATATAATGGGACAGTTATTGATTAGAGGCTGGGTGGAAAACAGAGCTTGTTGTTGGGCTCACATAAGTGTTTAGTATTGCGTTTACTTTTGAGTTTACTTTTATTTTGTCCAAAAGTAAACGCTCATAATTTGCAGTGTTAGGCCTACATATGTAAATCATAATTGGTAACAGATCTGTCATTTGAAAGCCCATACATTTAGCTGTGTTCCATAATTTGACCGTTTGGCTGATTTTGGGTGGAGAGTTCAAAATGCATGTACATTGTGTGCTACATACTAACATGTGCATGTAACTTTTTAAAACTATAATTCTCGTAGTTGTATGTACATGATTGCAAGTCCAGTCCTGGTACTCTTGGATGAATTGGAAGCTTGGAAGGGGCTCTTAACGATTGGATTCTGGTAGTCTCTCCTGTAGACGGGCAATTTCATGCACAAAACTTGATAAACATTTAGTTACTTCAGTCACGTTTCTCCCTGTTGTAATTGTACAACTTGCATTTTGTATGATTCAATTCAAACCCATCTTCAAAAGGACTGATTATAAATCCAATGTACAATACTTTGGTAATTTGTGGATCCGGGATGCACTGCAATTGAGGTCCAATTGTCTATCATCCCTGATTCCAATGCCTTACAGCTCCTGATCATACTGCTTCCAATTGGTCATCCCTATTCGATCTGTACAAAAACAAAAAGATGCAATAAAATTACTGAGTTTTAATCAAATGAATTAACCCTAACCCCGGTTTAGGGTTTTAGACCGGGATCACAATTTTCGAAAGAAAAAACACCAACTAAATCGCCGGGCCGGGGAAGGGAACCTGCCGGGATTCGATCCGGTGACCATCCGGATCCCAGCCCTATGTCCCATCCACTGCCACGGCCCTCAGCTAACTAATTGTAAAGGCTGCGGCTTGGTTGACTACGTCGAAAACCGGACTTAGCATTTTTTAGCATTCAGGGGGGTTACAGTTAATACCAAAATAAAGTCTCTCTTCTTGTATTGTACTGTACCTGTACATGTATATCAGTATTCTATACAGTTTATTGTTTTTTTACGCATGCATATTTATCTTCCGTCTTTCAACGCTCGACGCTCAGAGTGTCACCCCCCCCCCCCCCCAAGCATTTCTCCAGGTTCTGCGCCGCCCTGCCGCCTACCCTGAGCTGTTTGTGAATGTGTTAGAATTTATTGAAAAATGTATCTAATACAAATTGTTGTAATACCTACCTCTAATTTGAATTGAAGCACGCATCTGATTATTGGCCTTCACTTTTTATTCTCATGATCGGTCCTAGCCCCTGCTGGATCTCGGGATTGAAAATGATTGATCCATCTCCCTATCTTAAAGGTAGATGACCCGATCACATTTCGATTTTCAACTTGAAGTTTTCTATTCTACATGAAAGGTCATCCTTAAAAAAGTCGTGTTCCAAAGTTTGAGTTGCATAGCTCTTATGGTTCTTATTTTACACGCACAAGATGCTGTGAACTGTACCCATTGAGTAGTACACAAACTATATCGGTGGTATACCACCATTCGCGGTAATTCGACGTTATTTCATCGATTTCTCCGTAATTATACCGATTTAGGCCGTCAAATTTCAGTATGATGATGAGAAAAATACGAGCTTTCATATGATATGAAAATCTCCGTATGTTTGAAATAATTCTGTGTTACGAAAATGTGATCGGGTCATCTACCTTTAAATGTAAACAGCTAGTAGATTCTATTCTGTATTACTTGACTTGAGTTGACCTGTCCTGTCCTTGTTAATTGTTGTAAGTGAGAATGTTGCCATTCAACCCATTGTTGTTGGTCATGTTGGTTGGTGTGTATACACAATACGCATGAATGCATGTAGGCTATAATAATACGGTACTGTTCGTTGTACATTGTACACTCACGCAGATCAATAAACATGATACTGTCTGTTACACTTACAGTATACACACACCCTTATGTATGTACATAACTAACGAAAGGAAGTATACAATCACCCCATCCAATGATGCATGTACATGTACAAGTCAATGTACATGAAGGTAATTAAGGAAGCTTACTTCAAGTTCATCCATTCATTGTAGTAGTAAGCTACACTGTCTGAGTCTGTTAGCTGTCGTACATTACACATTGCGTAGTGCCCTTGTATAAATGTCGTTTGTGAGATTTCAATAACTAGGAATCAGTCAATTGCAAGATGAGAATGAGATGCTCGCTGGACATACAAGTTCACTTCATCTTCATAACGGTCATGACGGTGTTTTGAATTCTCCCGATCAATTCAAACGGAATAATCTCTACACCGTTCATGCTAGATACACTGTACATGCAATTTGGTAAACAATGAATAGATCAGTGTAAGAGACTTTTGGCCCAGTGTCGATAGGACTGACTCGGTTGTTTTAAAAATGAATTTAGGGAGATACACGCTGCTGAGACAGGGAACCGGTGTTGGAGGCGCGGCGTATAGGGTTTATATGGGATATGGCAAATAAGGGTGGTGGTGGGGGGGGGGGGGGGGGGGGGGGTATTTATTCATTTATAAATTAATTACTTTGTTTATTATCATCATTATTATTATTTTATTTTATTATTATATTTGTTTGGGGCAAATACATGCGCCGCCTACTTCATATTCCACTTTCATTCACTGATATCAAAATTACTTTTTATTCGGAAATTGAATACATTTCTATGATGTATGATGGTCGCCAAATGTTACATGGGAAGAATGAAAACTCGTTTAAAATTATTAGCAAATTGTATTTCAATTTTTAGCTCGTATAGGCATAATAACAGGGATCAATGATCCGCTGCGGTTTTTGCGGGGGCGGGGCGGGAGGATATTGGCGTAAATTAGTGTTGTTGGCATTGGGCCGCCGGAAGATGATAGATTAGCGGCAGCACCAGCATCAATTTAAGGAACACAAAGTAAGTGCATCCTTATAAATAAGAAGGCCTAGTGTACTATATACATGTATGATTTCCATTTTCTCAGCCACCAACTAAGTTTTACCGTATACAAAACAGATTATTCAGAGCCATCGTCAAAGTCTATCTCAAAACTGAACCAATAGGCTACTATAGGCATGTTTATATGTATTTCAATCATGCATTTCTCGTGGTGATTGAAAATATGGTAATGAAATTAAATAATGTTGACATTTTTGAACAATAGTTTGGAATATCACCTGCGGACGCCTGCCGCGTGGAAAGTCTTGAGGAATAGATAATCAGGCAAAATGGTGTGTCAATTCACTGCATTCACGGAATGGACAGTCTGCTTCAGCACCGTTCATCAACGGTGCTCCTTTGTGAAGAGGAATTTCCTCCTTTCGGGTCCAAGCCAGGGGCGCACCAAGCGCCGTTTTGACTGAGATATTTTACACTAAACTGTAATTCCAACTCCGAATTAAAGCAGTTAAAATTAACTTGATCATAACTATCATTCAAAGCTTTCATTTATATCACAGGTATAAATACATAATAAGACTTTTCTTTTTTATATAATTTGAAACCATTTTCCGGGGAGCTATATGAGGATAGGGCATACAAGAGGTGCAAGAATGATTTCGATCACACGGGACTTTTACGATTAAAACAACAGAGGTTTGAATGCGGCAAAGCTTTTCTATTTTAAATCCTTTTTTAAGGCTATGAAAGTCAATGCCTATATGGTTCCCGTTTCTTCATACCCTTGGATTACACAAGCTACACCGTAACAAACTGCATAACTAATTCATTATGAAAAGGTTCTGTTTGTTAAAGTTATAGGCCTATGTGTTCTAATTTCTGGCCCGATTTTCAACTTCATGTTATTTATTCTAGCAGTATTACAAAGTATAGTTGCATACTTATCCAATGGTTCTTCAGAAGCACAAGGTGACATGACATTTGCCCATTTAGTATTATAATACACACACTGGCATTTTCACTGTAATTCACTCACGAATTCACTGCATGTTGGCATAGTCTATAGATATAATTTAAAAAGGAACATGTCTTGCGCAAAACATTTGTACACAGATAATGAAAAATATGGGGGCTCTTTCGTGATATCAAAATATCAAAATATAGCAAGCCAAAATGAACGGATTAAGAAGAGTTCCTATTAAATCCTGTTGTTAAATCAGATTACAATATGTTCGCTATAGTGTTGTTTAGATGTAGAGGCTACTACCGGTGTACCATAGTAATAATTTTACATTTAGGAAGAATTTTGTGTGGCATTTTACACTAAAATTGTCAAATGTTGCCTAATTTAACCTAATTTAGTAAGAGAATGTGCGCGAAGCGTGAATTGTTTTGCCTTATTATGCTAAAATTGCATTTTTTCTAATTTTAACTAAATTGATTTTTTTTGTGTGAGGGGGGGGGGGGGGGGGGGGGTAGGGGGGGGGCACAAACATATTTTTGGGGAAATACCCCTTGTCCCCCTGGCGCCGCCACTGGGGAAAAGCAATAAAAACAATAAACACGTTAGTATACCTGACCTGTGCAACCACAGCTCATAACCCAAAGTTGTATTTTTTTCTCTTCATCTATTTTCACCCAGTACTTTTTCTTTTCCACTTGGCATTATTTCCCCAATTCTGCTCATTATTTCCCGGGAGCCAGTGCTCCCTGCTCCCGCACTTTGTACAACCCTGGCCTATACTATGTATGATTTCCCTTTTCTCAGCCACCAACTAAGTTTTACCGTTTATAAAACAGATTATTCAGAGCCATTCGTCAAAGTCTATCTCAAAACTAAACCAATACTAGGCATGTTTATCCGGATGTTTATATGTATTTCAATTCATTTCTCGTGGTGATTGAAAATATGGTAATGAAATTCAATAATTTTGACATTTTTGAACAATATTATGGAATGTCGCCTGGAGACGCCTGCCGCGTGGAAAGTCTTAAGGAATAGATAATCAGGCAAAATGGTGTGTCAACTCTTATCATCAACTCTTATCATTCAGCACCGTTCATCAACGGTGCTCCTTTGGTGAAGAGGAATTTCCTTCTTTCGGGTCCAAACCTGGGGCGCACCAAGCGCCGTTTAACTGAGATATTTTACACTAAACTTTAATTCCAACTCAAATTAAAGCAGTTAAATTTAACCGATCATATTCACTATCATTCAAAGCTTTCATTAATATCACAGGTATAAATACATAATAAGACTTATCTTTGTTATATAATTTGAAACCATTTTCCGGGGAGCTATATGAGGATAGGGCAAACAAGAGGTGCAAGAATGATTTCGATCACACGGGAACTTTTACGATTAAAACAACAGAGGTTTGAATGCGGCAAAGATTTTCTATTTTTAATCCTTTTTTAAGGCTATGAAAGTCAATGCCTATGGTTCCCGTTTCTTCATACTCTTGGATTACACAAGCTACACTGTAAACTGCATAACTAATTCATAATGAAAAGGTTCTGTTTGTTAAAGTTATTATGTGTTCTAATTTCTGGCCCGATTTTCAACTTCATGTTATCTATTCTAGCAGTATTCCAAAGTATAGTTGCATACTTATCCAATGGTTCTTCAGAAGAATTTTTTAAGGTGACATGACATTTGCTCATTAAGTATTATAGTATACACACACTGGCATTTTCACTGTAATTCACTGCATGTTGGCATGGTCTATATAATCTAAAAAGGAACATGTCTTGCGCAAAACATTTGTACACAAATAATGAAAAATAGGGAGGCTCTTCTGATATCAAATATCAAAATAAAGCAAGCCAAAATGATCGGATTAAGAAGAGTTCCTATTAAATCCTGTTGTTAACGCTTTCCACGCGGCAGGCGTCTGCAGACGATAGTTCCAAAATTTCACAAAATGTTTCAAAATTGTCAAAATGATTGAATTTCTGAGAAATCTGTTTTGTATAAATGGTAAAACCAATAATAGTCGCGTGGAAAGTGTTAAGAATGAAAACTCTCATAAGATAGTAAAATAGGCCTGAGTAACTCAATTCTATACATTTTAAAGTTAGCTTCGGAACTCTTCTTAAAGTTAAGAAGGACAGATATATTGTTCTCAAAGTGTTACATGATTTTAAGAAGAAGAGGGGAAAAGGAGTTATGTATTACTTTGATTTCAACTGTTTCTGTACATGATCAGACGACCACAAGTACCCTCCCCATCCATATGTGTATAGGTAAAAACGATAAAAAATATCTATATACTTGAATATCCACGGGTTTACTCCGGCTGAAAGGTCATAATACGATAATGACGCCATGTGCGCCGTATTCAGCACAAACGAGTTCAGCGCACAAATAATCGACTTGAGATGCGAATACTGTTCAAATGAAGGAATTATTCAGACAAACGTGATCTCATGTTAGGGGATTGGGTTATTGAGTAGGAGAACGGTTTATTTCATTTGAACCTAAGCTTACCATGTGAACTAGGTAGATATGTGGTGGCATGTTATGTAGGAATATAACTTACCATGCTATAGTACTGAAGATAGCTAATGTTTCAATGTCCAATCTTCTGATAGAACCTAAAATTGATCAATTTTGCTATATAGAGGCCGTTATAATAAGTATGGTATAAGAAAGACCATGCGCCCATAGTCCCATATACCAGTCTGTTATAAGTCTAGAGCCAGTTGCGTCTAGCTTCTCAATAAAGAAGAAATAACTATTTAGATGAATGTCTTAAGGTGTTTAATTGAGAAGTAACGTACCCTACATTCTGTTTAGCTCCGATATGATTTTAGGCATTATGACCCCGCCATCATACAGAGTTCTCACAAATGAACTATTAAACATGAACTTACTGACTAAGCAACTTTGATTTTAACTGACTTACTATTTCTGTACATTTATAAATGATCAAAATGATCAATTTTTGCTGTAGGCCTATGTAATAGAAAGTGAACGATATCCGGTGTGGCTCATGACGGGCCTAATCCAGACTGTTTTTTGTTGTTGTTATAGACGACCACAAGATAGTGCCCTCCCCATGTTTAGATAAAACGATAAAACGATCCATAAGGCGATAGAAAATGGGGTGGGTGGGGCGGGATGGGTGGTGTGGGGGTGTGTGGGGGGGGGGGGGGGGCGGGGCGGTGTATTATGTTGCAGTCGAATATAAAAAAGCAGAGTATCACTCAAGAGCTGCTAGTTTAGGCCCTAAGCCGCCTGCGCCTATTATACATTTGATCAAGATTCAAGAAAGAGGCGCGGGCCCTTACCAAACCCCATAGATATTGTACTTACTTCATGGCATTTTTACCCTCTATAGAGGAAATTACCCGTATAATAGGGTAACTGAAAAAATCGTTGGTATTAACGCACAGCCTACTTTATACCGCATACGGTACTTGACTCCCGGACTTGTCTGACCGAACTATGTCAATGGGCAAACCATCATGTTTTAGGACGATGTTTCAATGCTATATCCGACGTCCATTAGACAGCAGTTTGCCGACCTTAGTGTTAAATTGGCCTGAGGACAACTTTCTAAAAAAATCAATGGGCCGACGGTGCGTGGGCCATGTTTGACTGACCGTTAATTATGATACATGATGTTTACCTCAACTGACGTTTCTCAGCGGGTCGGGTCAGCCCCATATAGCCGACGTCCATTCGACAGCAGTACGCCGACGTTCTGTACTTCACCTAAATATGACGTCCTTAACGCGTCAGTAGACCGACGTATATAGGCCATGTTTGACCAACGTCATGCCGACGTTTAAAAGATGTCCATAATAAGTCTTCATTTACTGACAGAATTGACAGTTTTCGGCGACGTTAAGCCGACGTCCATTCGACAGCAGTACGCCGACGTTCTGTACTTGGCCTAAATATGACGTCCTTAAAGTGTCAGTAGACCGACGTATATAGGCCATGTTTGACCAACGTCATGCCGACGTTTAAAAGACGTCCATAATAAGTCTTTATTTACTGACAGAATTGACAGTTTTCGGCGACGTTAAGCCGACGTCCATTCGACAGCAGTACGCCGACGTTCTGTACTTGGCCTAAAGATGACGTCTTTATAACGTTATTGAGCCGACGTTTTGTAAGCCACGTTTGTCTAACGTCGAGCCGACGTTTAGTGGACATCCCCAATAAGACCAACATAATTACGGTCTTTTGACGACCTACAACCGACGTCCATACGACGGCAGTAGGCGAACGTACAGTACCCGACGTATACTCGACGTTCTGACGACGTCAATGGACTGACGTTTTGTTAGCCAATAAATACCAACGTTGTGCCGACGTCGGCTGGACGTCTCGAATAAGACACGACGTCCAGCCGACGTTACCGACCAAAACCCGACGTCGGCCCGACGTATCTGTGTTATCTGGGTAGTCCGTAGTCGTCCGCAGCCGTCGTAGATGGGCAGCGTTTCCCGCATGTTTGGTTTGTATAATGATGTTTTCCTTTCAGAGGGGTGGGAGGGGGGTATGCTCGATGGAAAATGGTTTATTTTCGTTAGAGCTGGGCGATTTTAGAAAATAATTATAATGCATAACACTACTTTTCGAAACGATTCTAGACACTTTAGTATTTCGTTCGTACATAAAATGTTGGCCATTACGTTTTTTCGATTGGAATTCGGCGCGGCAAATCTATTGCACCATGGGTATTATTACATGGAAACACGGAGACTCAGATACGTAGGGAGTCATGTGATTTTTGTCCAGGACAAACATTTGAGATGTACACGCCCCTTTAAGCTAACAATTAACCCGACGGCTATTTTTGAGCAAAAAGCTCTTCAAATGCAACATAAGTCCAGCATGTCTCCGCCACGATGTTTGCGTGGAAGGAATGGAGTTGTTGATAACGCGCCGAAGTTAGCTGCTGACGTTTAGTCATGCGGCTAAATGATACGTTCATCAATCGTCACACCAGTCCACGATCAGAATTCTTCCGCCTTAGTCCATCTATACCTGCTGCTATACGAAGTCTTGTGCACATCAATATAATTTCATCAGATATCACATTAATTTCGCGAGTCATTGATCGAAAAAGTGAAGGTGGTCAACAAGTTATCAACTTCCATTATAACTCCCACTTACTCACAACTCTCAAATAAACAAACTACAATACTAACTTGATGTATACAATTAAGTCAAATGGGATACATGCTATTCGGCGTAATATAAAATGACTCAGATAATTGACCAAAAAGGTTCCATAGGTGTGCGCTCACAAATGTTAGCTAATTGGTATTTGTCAATATGCCGAATGCATAGCATGCGCAATGTATACAGACTGACGATTGAAAAGTGGACTAAAGTAACCTATCATGTGTACATGTACATGTATAAAGATAACATCAGTGTCAACTGCAGTGACATTCGTCATCGTGCTATAATTGCCCATGAAAACACGCATATACTACGAAAATTTCAGTCCAGCGCAACTAACGATCGTGCAACTTCCGGATTATTGTATCGTCCAGTCCAGGCTATTCGTCCGAAAGCGACGATACTTGGCATGGCAATTCATCACGAAAATGTCTTACAGAATAGTAAGGAACTACAACAGTTTTAATGTTGTTGAAATGAATGAAAAGATGACACAAATTAATCACATTGTAAAAACACAATATCATCGCATGAGCTGTTTTTACATTTTAATAGGTCTACACCCCGTCAATTATTAAACTCAGTCATGACAACGAAATCGTCGATGGAAACCTATTTTAAAAGTGTTTTGGCCCGTGTTTTGGCTATACGAAAGTGTCTCAGCCGCAAGTAATCAGTCAATCTCGATGTTTATGTCAAGAAATCTAGAACAAATTTGCGGAAACATGTTAAATTCTGGTGTATCCTTGGTGTAAGACATTTGTAAACTAGTCTAGTGTCAAGACCCCCTTACAGAATAAAGCTGTATAATCCTTTAATCCGTCAATGAAGGATTTTGTGCTAGGTTAATTCCATCTGTGATTCCATGCTGTTTTACACCAAGGATAAACCAAAATTATTGTTTTCAGTGGCAGTGGCAGTACGGTATACATAGCAGTGGAAGAAATACAAGCGCATCCCTTCTTGCATGTCTTGTTTCCTTATGTATAAAATCTTGTTAAAGTGCCTGTCTTTTACAAAAACCTATAATCTAATGATCGTTTATCCCAATGGTATTAGATGTTGATTTGCAGACTTTCATGTTTGGCTCCCAGTCTGCATGACATTATCAACATTAAATCTCGTTCATCAGCGATAAATAGACATTTGATCATAAACAGTCTTTCCATCTGTAAACACTGTTTAAATGTGATATGATTTAATCTGATCTGTCACTTTTGCAGTACCATTGAACTGGGTTGACAGATCACACAACATTATTTATTTATTTATTGACATTATCATTTTGCTTGTGATGAATTTCAGATGACTATTATATGCACGATACGATACAACATACAGAATTGCCCATTATTATACAAATATGGACTGTTCATGAGGGAAATGGGGTGAGCTATTGCCCCAAGGTGATCTGGAGACCGTAAGCCTACTATTTTCCCGAAGCCGAAGGCTGAGGGAAAATAGTAGGCTTAGGTCTCCAGATCACCGAGGGACAATAGTTCACCCCATTTCACGAATAAAGTCGATTCTTCATGCCATTACGGCAAAATCGTACGAGGCAGGGCATTTTCGTCTTTTAAAAATAACTATTGACCGCCCGGTGAATAGTAGGCCTACTTTTTGAAAGACAAAAAAAGACCGGGAAGTGACGTCAAGCATGAAATGGGCCAAACTGTTTTGTGTTATTTGATGTAGTATCCACCAATCAGATAGCTAGAATATGTTCATGCGTTATATAATAATTAGTATTACACACTTTATTTTTATGAATCTATGAACCAAAAAAGAATAAGTTTAAAACTATGCCAAATCTATGTTCAAACAACGCTGTGATTTAACCAATATTGTAATCAAATGATTCACTTCATAACATTTAAGCACATTTGTTTTTGATCTTGATATCAAAAGGGTACCATTCTAGGGAAAATGTTTGATTAATGATTTCATGATTTCATCTTTAGATCTGATTACTAGATAGAGCATGGGCTATGTGGTTGATACAGAAAGAATGAAGACAAAAAGTTATGGTTTGATGGATTTACGCATAAATCTGATTTCCCATCAAGCAATGTGTCAACAGTCTGAGAGAGACGCAGTATCATCATGTCATTGCCATGTTATTAGTTACTAAGCATTTGTCATCTTTTTATAATACGGTAATTGACACTAGATTCAATTATCCACGATCCTAGAATTAGATTAAAAAGGAAACAAGAAAACAAATGAGAATGAATGATACATTTCCCCCCTACCCCAGACAAGAACCCCTGATCCGCCACTTGCCCCGGGCGGTGTGATAACCCCTTATTATACTGACTAAACTGACTGGTTTATCTCGGGGAGTTCTCAACGTACCTGATTCAGCCGCGGTGATGAATCTCCTGGGTACTCGGACTAGTATCTCTTCTTGTTGCTGCCCGACAACGACGACGGCGAGAAGAAACCAGTGCAAGACGACGAAGTACCATGGTCTATTGGAAAGGAGCATTATGTCTGAAAAAGAGGAATGATGAGAGTATTTGAATTATTTAGATATAGGCCTACCCAAGTAAACGGAAGAGAAGTTTGATTTTTTCTACTCGAGTATTTGCCCTTTAGGCCAGGTGTGTTTTTGAATTATACCGTATGTGGGGTAGGGGAGGGGGAATTGCAGCGAAACACATTTCTTCTTAAATAACTTGTTTTGCTAGACTTTCGTTATCTTGTCTTAGAGGTCAAAGGTCATGTATGAGTTATAATGAGCAACTCCTTAAATTATATGTTGTAAAACAATTGTTCCAGAGATATTGTCAATAAAGTTACAAATGTCATGGCTACGCAACGATAAGCTTGCGAGATATAGGGCAAAATTGGGACAGCAGCTATTTCGCGCCAGGACCAATATTCTTTAGTTTGTGATCGGGTGGATGCAACAGCAGTATAAGACTTACACGAAATATAATAATGCAATTCATGCGCCGACGCTATCATCACTACCCTCATCTGCGGTTACCATTGAGGTGCAATAGGCCTATTGTTTCTCCTGAAACTCGAACACTATGGCATCACCGGTAGTATCCTTGAGTGGATCCCAATTTTTCTATCCACACATTCTCAGAGAGTCGTCCTTGAAGGTGTGAGCTCTTCATCAGCTAAGGTCACATCTGGAGTTCCACAAGGGACTGTCTTGTATCCACTACTCTTTCTCCTTTATGTAAATGTACCGTCTAATGTTTCATCCAAGGCGAGACCCTTCGCGGACAGCGGACGACAGACTATTATACCGTGAAATAAATTCACCCTCAGATGCTGCCGCTCTCCAAAAAGATGGGAGAAAGAATGGGAATTGAAATTCAACGCGGGTAAATGCTTCCTTATGCACATGGCAACCAAAAAGACACCAATAATCCATAGCTACAACATCATGGGAAACCTCTCCTGACAGCCCTTAACCATCCATATCTCGGCCTCATAGTGACTGCAAGTGGTCCTCGCACATAAAGTCACACCAGTATCAAGCAGACCATCAAAGTCATCCGGCGTAATTTCAAGTCGTGTAGCAGCGAGGAGATGACATCCCAACTCTATCAATTATTAGTACTCCCGACGTTATACGGTGTATGCGGATGGGCACCTTATACTGCAGCAGAGGCAACACAGCTGGAGAGCATCCAAATATTCGCCGCCAGGATGTCATCCAAAGATTCGCCGCCAGGATATGTTGTAATAACTACACAAGACAGGAAAGCGTCAGTGCTATGCTCAAAAATATTGATTGGCTACCAGGAGGACTCAAATTCGCCTACACATGATGTATATAGTTTACTATATGGCCTAGTCTACAACGATGCAAACATCAACATGATCCCCCAAACAAGACAGCACCGACAATCTCACAACTTCTCATTTCAAAGTTTTTTTCCCAGCCACATTTCCACACTGACTAGAACAGCCTCCCATCTACAATCTTCAACAAACCAACGGTCAACCAGTTCAAAAACGCCACTCTTGACTTCCTAATCAACAAAACTACAGCCGGTAGCTAATCAAATATATAGCTCCCCGCCTCGTCAACTCATGATCAACGCTATGGGATGCGGCTTTACCGTTTTGTTAGAACGAATACAGATACAGATACTATTGCTGGGTTCTCGAAAACAACGCACGTGTAATTACCCCCCGGTAAAATTTTGTTTATTTTCCCGATAATTATTTGCGAAAATTGGGTCTATAATGAAGCAAAATCCTTAAAAATGGGTACCGTTTTTTTCAAAATCACTCTTAGAAATGGGTAGGGGATTTGAATCTCCAGCCGCACACCCCGACCAATTCAAATCCGAGTACCCAACCCCCCTCCACATGACATACATTGCCCGCTTAGGAGCGCTATTAATTCGGTCTGGTAAACCTATTGTTATCAATTACTACGAGAGGATTGCCTGGTTGTATATTTAAATTCGAGCGGTACTTCTTGCTAACTGCATGGGTGAGTTTCCATTATGTTGCAACTTGGATGTAATGATTACATCCACGCTCATGCGTTTAAAGTACTCAATAGGTGTTGCAATACAGCCGGTTGGTTGCACACGAGAATTATGTCATATAGCAACCAGCTTTGATGGAAGGCGAATATTTAAATTTGGTGCCGGTTTTTAGGGCAACAATTTATAGCGCTGCTAAGCGGGCCTTGTAGCGTAATGACCCGGGGTAATTACCATTGAATGATGAAAAAAGAAACAATCCCGCACCTTACTCTCGAGGCAGATACACGTAGATAAGGCAATGATTCCAGGATAAATCTACACGGTTGGTGGTATGGTATCTCCAACAATCTATAATCTTTCCATCTTGTTTTACCTGAGGGCTCAATAATGACGTAACTACCCGCCACACCATTTGCGTACTTGCGTGACAAATGTGTACGTATTAATGTCATGACTAAATGACATCTATATACTAATTTTCGGTCCCTCGCCTGATTAGATAGTTCAATAATAATTTTACACTCGCGTCCCTCTTCAACTGAAAAAGCGTGGTAATTGCGCCTCTAATAGACGAGCTAATTAGATAGTTCAATGCCAGTATTTTTCCGTTTTCAGACATGCGCAGAAAGGATCACAGATGATAATCCGAAATGTTGAATTTATTTTACTCGGATAGCTACTGTTCGAGCAAAAATTGTGGTTTTCGGAGTGAGTGATGACATATGGTCTTCACCCAAAATATTTTCATCAGGGATATAGCTACATTTCTGTATATGCGGCCGTTTGTTATTCTTAAAGATCGCATGAGTACAAGCATTTATACGTGACTATCCATCCGACAAATAAAATTATTTTACGACATTTTCTAAATGTAAATAAAAACTCTTACACCGTCTTAAAGTGACACTCTCGCATTAGTAACATAGATGAACGCGTAGTTTGCTAACGATAAAGAAACTGTGGCGGTACCATAACAACAGTTCCTATGTTGAAGCTGCGCGACCGCGTTTATCATGGTGCGCGCGATTCAGCACACACGTAATGACGCATACAAAGTGTATACGCGTTTGTGGCGCAAACTGCACATTGTAACGTGGCAGGGTGAAAGCAGGCAGTCCGTACACTCTAAGAAAAAGGATGCTTCAGGCTTCAGGGGTTCTTGGCTGTCCCGTATGGAACCCTTATCACCTATAAAGGTTCCAAAAAGAACCATTTTAAGGTTCAAAGTGGGCAAAATATGGGCAAACATTGGTCTTTAGAACCGCTAAAGGTTCTCTACAGAACCTTTTGGGGGCCTTTAAAATCAAAGAACCTTTAAACCATATACGGGACAGCCAAGAACCCCTCTGAAGCACCCTTTTTTCTAATAGTGTACCCTAAAGCCACCTCCTCCTCTCCGCACTTGGATATAAGGGCACATGGGGCATCTGGATAAACGGAACGTGTTTTTTGTGTGGTACATTATCATGATTATTATAGAGTGTCTGGATTATTAAGGGCATCCGTGGTATCTGGATTACGGGGTTCACTATAAAACGAGTCTCAAATTACCTGGATACTAATACTATGCACAGGTGGGCCACCTGTGATAACTGCATTTTAAGGGTGTACACTCAGATAGTATCTCGGGAGGCTTTATAGAACACAGCAAACATGACACAAGGGACTACATACTATACGTTAAGGCCCCACATGCCTATTGGAGGAATAATGTATTTAATGTAAATAGGCCAAACAAAACCCGGATGGCACACATTGTGTAAGGGGTCGTCCATAATTTTCGCCATTTTCAGTTACGTACAAAGCGTACGTAAGAGGGGGGAGGGGGTCAAAATATACCCCAACCGTACGTAACTTAAATGGCGATCTTGAGAGGCGGTTTTCTTTTTTTAAGTACAAAATAAAATAAAATTTCGCCATTTATTGCGTACGTAACTCGAGGGGGGGGGGGGGAGGGGGGTAAAAAGTTACGTACGCTCTGTACGTAAGTGAAAATGGCGATAATTTTGGACGACCCCTAAAGTACAAGCGTGGAATGGTACAAGTGATCTTGATGATAGAATCGGCCGACCATAAAACTAAACGACCGACTATAAAACTATAACGCTCAGAACGTAGGCCTACTGAATTACCGTGGATACAGTATGTGCATGCATGTGGGAAGTGGCGACACCAGCACCAAAATGTTAAAGGAGGAAAACGGTGTGGTGGGGCAATAAAAGAATCGGGGGAGACATTTAAATTCTAAATTTTAAGTAACTTTCAATTTTGACATTAAAATTCAACTTTTTATTATTTGGGGTACAAAATAGGTAGAGACATGCGCTGACAGGAGGTACTAACTGGGTATTAAGAACACGTTGATGGAGTAGGCCTACTTGGATTAGGAACATGGGTATCTGTATTATTTAAGAGCACATTGGGCCTAGGCTCATGGTGTATTAAGGGCACCATGTCACTTACATGATATCAAGGGCACTTTAGTACCTGAATTATTTAAGGACATACTCTTGATATTTATATAAACATTTATAACGCTATGATATACTCACCTCTGCCTATGTGATAGGCCTATGGCTTTTACTGCCCGCTATCTTCGGCACCCGCGTTTAATTTACTTGACTATGATAAAGTAAGGGCACCTGGGTATCTCGAGATAACGGCACACTGCAGTAGGCCTACCTTGATTATGTGGTATTCGGTGCATTATTAAGGGCACCAGGGGTAACTGGATTAGGGGGTAGGGCTTAGGCCTATGGGGTCCCTGGATATAATGGGACAACGGGTAGGCCTACCTGCATTTCAGGTCTCATGGGAGGCCTATACATAGGTGCCTGGAAACACAAACGTAGGCCTACCTAGATTAACATGAGAAGGCACATGTATACCTGGATTATCAAAAGCACCTGCGCTATTCGGATTATTTATAGGGCCCTGTCTGGATTATGTATACATATGTAGGACATGTTCTTGATATTATTGTATCAAATTTTCTTACGCTTTGTTTACTTATTCCCCGTGAAATCTTCTAGCGGGTCCAGCGCAAAGCGCTGGTGCCCGCTAGTGTATTTTAAGTTGCGGCGTAAACGCGTCCACACCTTCCCACTTTTTTAGAGGAAAATAAGGTATTTAGATATTTCTTGTTGAGATGATACTTTATCATGGTACTACACTCGTCCAAAGAAGTTCCTTGCCACTCATTGAAGTTCAAATATTGAAGTTCAAATATTTCACATAAATATTTAATATAAATTAAACAATTGCATGTCAAAATAAGCATACAATAATTCTCTATCATGTCTGTATGAAATTAAGATGTACGCATTCATGCATGGCTAAGCACATTCATTAAGCAATGGTAAGGTTCATATTGTGTTCAATCATTCACATTAACATTTGAATGGAGGGATTATCCAATTATCTTCTTCCACAGACCTTGCCATTGTCAAGTGAATGGGATCTGCCATGCATGAGTGATCATGTCTAAATTCCATGTTAAGCTGTTAGAGGATTACTTTCTGCTTATTTTGATATACAATTATATATATTCTATTAAATATTAATTTGAAATATTTGGACTTTACTAAGTGGCAAGGAACTTCTTTGGACGAGTGTATACACAGTTTAACAAAAATATGTTTCCCTTAAGATTATGTCTGATATTTTTAAAATTAGTTACTCCACCGAAACGATTTTTGGCACACATAATGTACGTGTTCACAGCAACACCATCACGGAGCTATAACTACGCAGGTGTTGTAATGCTTGAATGAGCACACATTGAATGGAGGAATACCTCAAATCAAAATTTGCTAAATGATGGTTTGAAGGAGGATGGTTAAGCAGCTTTAACCAAGGTCTTTGCTTGAACACCGCAAATGTGTTGTACTGCTTCAATACATCATTTAGAAACTTTTGGATTGAGGTATTCCTCCATTCAACGTGTGCTCATTTAAGCATTACAACACCTGCGTAGTTAATATAGCAACGTTCTAGTGTTGCTGTGAACATGTTCATTATGTGTGCTAAAAATCGTTTCGATGGAGTAACTAATTTTAAAAATATCAGGCATAATCTAAAGGGGGACTTATTTTTGTTGAACTGTGTATATAGAGAAAAAACATTCATTCTTAGTTTGAACCCAATTTACGCCTCTGTACAACCACATTGGCGTCACTGCAAAACGGAACCATTCTATTGGTTTCTATTCAACCGTAACCCAATATAATATAACCCTTACTGTTAACATAACCAATAACGAACATGACTAAATGAAATCATGATCAAATCTATAATTTTAAATAATAATTTCAAATGTATGTAGGTCATTTGCTCCGATGACATGCTCAGCTTCCGCTTGTATTTTAATACAGAGGCGCCGGCAATATTCTGTCACAGTTTTCCACTAGCTTCTAGTTAACCTTCAAAGTATGAAATGTTATATCTAAGTTACAGTACAGAATTGAAATAATATTGTGAATTTGTCATGTCACGACTTTGTCACGCCCGAGTAGAGACGTACGGAAGCTTCGCGAGGTCATCAAGGGGTTATATTTTTAAGAAGCGGTGTATTTAATCTAGAATTGTATGAATCAGACTCGTTTTTATGTAATTCATTTATGAACCATTTGATTTGTGCTTATGTGTCATACGTACGTATATCATATACCTGGGGCAGTATAAGTAGTAATGATGACAAGATCTTCTGACACATATATTAATTTTAGCTGAGCAGAAATACCAATGGCCGGACCAAATCAATATGCACTATTTATGGCAGTGTTGTCATGATGGCGCCCGAAATGTTCGAATTGCGTACCTTTATTATAGAATAAAATAGTTCATGACAAACCTCCTCACTACTAATTTGCTCGAAATTGCTCTCAGTGGCTATTGCTTTAGGGGAGAAATATCCTATCCCATATAAGGATATAAGGATTTTCGCTTAACAAGAACGTTAGCAACCGTTGTGTGGTTGTGTGTGACAGCAGACAGCTTATGATAATTCATCGGACATATATATAGGCTGTCGGCTAATAAAATAAAAGCAAAATAGTAGGCTCTCTTTTTGAAAATATTCAAAAGTCACCGACATATTGGTAAAGGTTTTCATCCAATATTGATAGATAAATAAAACCACGTACATGTATGTGTCCTTATAACTTTTTGGCGCGAATGTTGTAACCAGATGAACTTTGTCACATTCATATGTCAGAAACTAAGCACAAACGTGCAGAATAAACAAATCTTATAACGTTTACGACATGTTTGCACATTATCGAAAAATATCTCAAAAAGTGGCACATTATGACTGTATTTATCTAAATCATCTCTAAAGTCTGTAAGATCCTAAGAGGTGCATTACTTACTAATGCGCTCTCTATATCGATAATACACATTATAACGCCCTCTATATCGATAAGGAACATTATAGCGCCATCTATATCGATAAGGAACATAAATATTGTAACACATCGTAATTTTATGACACTATACGTTAATATTGTTAACGCTTTCCACGCGGCAGGCGGCTGCAGACGACATTCCAAAATTTCACAAAATGTTTAAAAAATGTCAAAATTATTGAATTTCATTAACATATTCAGAATCACCATGAGAAATGCATTGACATAAGTACAAACATGTCTAGTATTGGGTCAGTAATCCTTGAGATAGGCTTTGAAAATTGTGAAAGGTTTCTGAAAAATCTGTTTTGTGTATGGTAAAAATAATAGCCGCGTGGAAAGTGTTAAGTCAAATAAATTCGGTAGTTTGTGGTTAGGGAGGTAAAAATAAGGATGATAAGGATGGCCTCAATCATAATAAAGATGGCTGTTATTACTGAAAGGTTGGATCCCATTGTGAGTGTTTAATCGCGGACGCGCTCTTCCGAGTCTACCCTGATTCAGGTCACCCTGGTAGAGGTCATTCAGAGTAGACTATCATATGGGTGAGGTCACACTGGGTGATGTCACTCAGGGTAGACTATCATATGAGTGAGGTCACACTAGGTGATGTCACTCAGGGTAGACTATCATATGAGTGAAGTCACACTGGGGGATGTCACTCAGGGTAGACTATCATATGAGTGAGGTCACACTGGGTGATGTCACTCAGGGTAGACTATCATATGAGTGAAGTCACACTGGGTGATGTCACTCAGGAGAGACTATCATATGAGTGAAGTCACACTGGGTGATGTCACTCAGGGTAGACTATCATATGAGTGAAGTCACACTGGGTGATGTCACTCAGGGGAGACTATCATATGAGTTAGGTCACACTGGGTGATGTCACTCAGGGTAGACTATCATATGAGTGAAGTCACACTGGGTGATGTCACTCAGGGGAGACTATCATATGAGTGAGGTCACACTGGGTGATGTCACTCAGGGTGACTATCATATGTGTGAGGTAACACTGGGTGATGTCACTCAGGGTAGACTATCATATGTGTGAGGTCACCCTGGGTGATGTCACTCAGGGTGACTATCATATGAGTGAAGTCACACTGGGTGATGTCACTCAGGGTAGACTATCATATGAGTGAGGTCACACTGGGTGATGTCACTCAGAAAGACTATCATATGAGTGAAGTCACACTGGGTGATGTCACTCAGGGTAGACTATCATATGAGTGAAGTCACACTGGGTGATGTCACTCAGGGTAGACTATCATATGAGTGAGGTCACACTGGGTGATGTCACTCAGGGTAGACTATCATATGAGTGAAGTCACACTGGGTGATGTCACTCAGGGTAGACTATCATATGAGTGAAGTCACACTGGGTGATGTCACTCAGGGGAGACTATCATATGAGTGAAGTCACACTGGGTGATGTCACTCAGGGTAGACTATCATATGAGTGAAGTCACACTGGGTGATGTCACTCAGGGTAGACTATCATATGAGTGAGGTCACACTGGGTGATGTCACTCAGGGTAGACTATCATATGAGTGAGGTCACACTGGGTGATGTCACTCAGGGTAGACTATCATATGAGTGAAGTCACACTGGGTGATGTCACTCAGGGTAGACTATCATATGAGTGAAGTCACACTGGGTGATGTCACTCAGGGTAGACTATCATATGAGTATGTCACTCAGGGTAGACTATCATATGAATGAAGTCCATCTGAGTAAAGGTGCGTTCATACTCACGTCGTTGCGCATCGGCCGACGTCGACGGACATCGGTGCGCGAGTTGAAGCAATGTCAACTTTTGTCCGTCGACGTCGACCGATACGCAATGACGCGAGTATGAACGCACCTTAATGTCACTCAGGGTAGACTATCATATGAGTAAAGTCACACTGGGTGATGTCACCCAGGGTACACTATCTGAGTGAGGTCAATGTTACTCAGGGTAGACTCTCAACTGAGTGAGTTCACCCTGGTTGATGTCACTCAGGGTAGACTATCATATGAATACAACCATTGCTGCCTATAGATAAAAGCAAGCGTGTTATGAGATTCAGTCAAATAAAGTTTCAACAATGCTACCAATTGAAAAAAAAACCCGAATTATTTTCCACATTGTTGTCATTGGAAAATTTGCTTTCCATTGGGAATTCGTTAGGAATGATGTTGATTAAAAGTAAATGATAGGTTTTACATACATTAACTAATGATTCAGCAGCAGCTTATGATCTGACTTCATTAGGACCCGCGAGAGGTGATCATCATTATTATTAAGCCCATTAACAGATACGTCTACAGGGAGAAGGGCGTCAATAACCACTAACATCACTCATGGCAAGAAGGGTTAATCATCGTTGGTTGAAATGGTTTATGTCGATAAACACTTCGATCCGTATTACACTAGTTAGATCAAGTGAAGGCCAAACTTGCAACCTTGTTGGGATTAAGGATACTCATTCTAACGCAGGATGCTTTTTCAAGATTCAAACGTGACCATCAGCACTGTTTATTGATTCCTAAAATCCATGATTCTTAAACCAAAAAATAAGCTTTAGCAGAAGAATGCCATATTTTATGTGTTAACTTTCTTCTTTATTACATTTTGTAATATATTGCACGCGTATAAGATTGTGTTTTTTTTTGCACTTAGCTTTTCAAAAGATATGATCGTTGTACTTAGAAATATAGGTATCAGTGTCCACAACAAATGGTTATTACGTTAGGCCTATGGAAGACGACACCTCAATCAGTTGAACATGTTGAATGCCGTCTATACCAGACTCTACATACAGTCTATAGGCCTTCATCGAAAAGTCCGGATTAGCACCAATTTGGACATTTCGCAGCAATACCTTGGGGAAATCATTAATTTAAACCAACTAATATTGTCAGATTATCAGCTATCTAATACCAGTTAATAACTGTCCTTCTCGAAGGTCATGCTTTATCGGTACCGAGAATTTGGTTCTAAAATGTCATAAAACAGTTGGTGAGAAAGCGACTCGAAAGAGGTGTAGGTAACGAAGTGCTATTTAAGTGTGCGCATCCCGGGTTGTGACAGATCGTGTTATTGCCCTCTTACGAGCATTCCTTCTTTTGTCATATTATTAATGTCATAGGGGACCATGATACTGATAACCTTGTTACTAAAAATATTAATATTTCCATCAACATGTTGGAATTTAACGTTGAAAATGTTATATTAGGGATTCATGCATTCAACTCTAAATACTAAGTTCCTCAATAAAGTTTTCGAAATCTCAAAACTTTGAATAAGGAAATTCAGATATGCTTTAATAGTAATCATATGGTCGAATCCAACGAAAAGTGTACACGTGATGTTCAGGCCTATAATAAGATAATCTATATCTTGACAATTTTATTTTTGTGTTATACGTATCCGCCTCGATGAGACGGTTCGCGCCATATATAATATGACTAACTTAAATGCACAATTGGCCGTATACGAGCAATAAACCTGCTATTTTTTACCCTTTTTACAAAATAGTTGTTAAGGTTTTTTGTTAGACATATAACCGTTTAGATGAAAACGAGCTTAAGTGGAAATAATTTTGCCTGTTTGATTGCTGGATATCTCAAGAATGCCTCTTTTAATTTTTGTTACTTTCGATTAATTTCCTGAATTGTTGTGATTTTTTTCGTTGTGGTAAGTTTTGACGTTACCTACGAATACATGTTTTGTTGAATCTCACTTTCAGGGAAGAATTCGCATGAGGTAGAGCAATTTATGCTGTAAGGAAGCCTAAATATATTAAATACTTAAATGCATTGTCCCCATTCAAGTCGATTTTTGATAAAGCTTTTAAAAGCGGAAACGATCGGTTTGGTAAAAAAATGCATTACCTCCGAATACCTATTTAAAACACTGCCATTTTAATATAAACACAGACTAGTGAATGATATCTATAGAATAAGCGAAATGTGATACAATGTACATGTGTGCCAAGTTTTATCATTTTGAAGGCAACATTTTTTTAAATATCAGCAATAAAAGGCTGTATTCGTAGGCAAATTTGAAATATGAACTGTTACCTTCAAATACAAATAACGATACCGTGGTACTTCTCTCTGTTGTTACATACTTGTGTCGACTGGAATAAAGTAGAAATGTGCGCTGCGTTCGGCAAGCAAATGGGAAGTTCTGCATCAATCTTTCAGCTTTTGTAAGTAACTTTTCACACAATTCTGTAGTTTGTGTACAAGTGCATTCATAATAATGTTGTTGTCTTAAAAGTTGATTGTATATAGCCTCCCTCTGTCTTAATCTTATTACTCCTATTAGTGTAGTTTTTTATGCTATTCACGCAAAGACATCCTCTGACAGTTGATTTAAATCGCAATAGGGGTGATTAATGTTTATATAAATATTCAGTAACAGCATCTCGTGCATGACTTCATGTTGTATTCGGAGGTAACATGTAGGCTATATGTAGGCAACATTCAATAATATACACGGTGCATATTGGCCCTAAACTATCTTATTTTACATAAAAGCAGTGCGCAATCATACAATCTGACTGGATATATTATTATATTTATATTTGGAGGGGGAAAATAATATTCCCTTATTAAACGAAAATGGTAGGTGTTGATTTAAATAAAATACATGGTGTAATCACACTGTTTTTGCCGAGAACATATTTTTTGTTGGAGTTAGAGTGAATGAATGATATTTACATCCATAGATTACACGTTGATCGTCTTAAAATGGGTACATTTAGTCATAACATCCATGAAATTTCGGTTTCATAATCAATATTTTCATATTCCATTTTGTATTCGTAGGTAACTTATAATTAGTTAATGAGCATGGTACAATTCCTGTATTGTTAGTCGCTTTCATTCGCACCTAATATTATGTAAATATTAAGTAGGAATGTATAAGACGGGAATAATATGGTTTGGTGCGTAGTATTGTTTTAAACCAGCTTGTCGATATGATGTATGTGTAGTTAACCAATTTCCCCTGGCATTGCAGAGCAGTGACTACTGCGGTACATAATATTGGCCATTATTGTAGTTGTATTTGAAAATGGAATTCATGTGTAACAAATATAAAATAACTTGCTTCATTTTTGATGTGGCAGGTTGTGTAATGTCACCGAAACGTATTTTAAGTGAACAAGAAATTTAGTAAAACCTTTTCCTTTATTTGTAAAGATGGGAGGGAATCAAGGGTAGGCCTAACTGATTTCAGTCTCAAATCAAAAATTGCTCATGAATAATGCTTCCGTCATTTATTACTTAGTGAAATTGAACTAAGCAGTGTTGATTTTAAAAGAAAATCATAATGAAAGGCACATGCCCGACAATATCTCTGTCGTGGCAAAACTTATTAGATTAGTGTTGTTAAATCAAACAACATTGAACTTCTAAACATAAAATTCCTATTTTGTCTACATCTGACAAAATATATCATATTGGTGATTCTATGTCAAACGGAATCTGCCTTCGGTTGAAATTCGATAAAAACTGACTATGTACGACATTTAGAATGATACAAATTCCAAACTAGGAAATTATAATCTTAATTCTAATCTGACAACTGAATGTCTTGTTGAAAGTTGTATGTGCTTTATTCCGTTGTGGTCTGAAAGGCAAAATATTTGAATGTTCTAGACTTTGAACATGTTCGGCTCATATTAAACTTATATATTATATAAGGTCTGATATGAAATTATTTCAAAGTATATTAAATGAATCAAAAAGCGATCTGGCTTTCGTGTTTAAAACAGCTATTCAAAATGATAACTTTCACTTGCCTCCTTTATTTAGAACAAATTGAGGAAGGCAACCGGTTGTTTTATTGCTTAAAACAGATAACCTGACATTCAAGACTGTGAGTTACAGGCAAATCAAACTGTTTGCTTAAAGGAAACCGGTCACTTTCTAATTAAAGATGGCTCGGTGAACTACGGTATTCAATAGTTGATTCGATCCAATACTTTGGATTCACACGGAAACTGAAACGTTCATTCTTAACATTCTAGAATGTCCTATATAATAAACAAAGAGTAATTATGTTCTATTAGATCATCCTCGCGACATGAGAGACCTGAAGAACTAACTTCACACAGAATACAACAAGAACCACTAAACTTGTTAAGTAGAGATTACAAGGCTGAATGATCAGATGTTTCTTAATTAAAACGTGTCTACATGTATGTGCTTAATTTTTATCATGTTTAGTTTTAATGATGAACATGCTTTTTACCAAATTAGATCAGTAATAATATTATTATTACTAGCGAGTTAATTGATTGTTTAACTATACCTTTACGAAATTTTAACCCAGTACGATATGTATGTTGTCATCATCTTGCCTTAAATCAGATATTAAATATACTTACACACTTCTGACTGTTTTGTATATAGAAGTGCAACGCACATTCTTAATAATTGAAAGTCAAGCATGAAAGACACTATTCAAAATTGGATGATCAGATACGTTAGCATAATAAAACATTTTCTGCCATAATTATCATGTGTAAAAGGTTAATTCTATTCAATATGCCTTAACCAAATTAGGGGATCAAGAGTAATAACAGTATGTCTATCACTAGTGAGGTTATTGATGCTTAGGATGTTTTCTTTTATATCTTAGAAA
Source organism: Ophiura sarsii (assembly GCA_035610835.1). Lineage (NCBI taxonomy): Eukaryota > Metazoa > Echinodermata > Ophiuroidea > Amphilepidida > Ophiuridae > Ophiura > Ophiura sarsii. Next base: position 54,388,278 of record CM069443.1, on the reverse strand, counting down.
TAGGAACATGGTATTATATTATTTTAATGTTTATTTGGTTAATCTCGCTGTTCTATTCAAATGTTGAATATTACGCAATTCTGATTGTTTTGTAAAAGCAGCGCTGAGCGCACATTCTTAAATATACTTATAAAGTCAAGTAAGACACCATTTTGATACGACATTCCCCCTCACACGCGATTCAGGGCATAAAAAAACTAGGTCGAGTACAAGTTTGCCCTTAAACCTATGTTAAATCAACGAATCCAATTGTTCTTAGTCAACAAAGTTGAAGTTGAGAACAAATGTGTTACCTACGAATACTTTGATTATTGCAATGTAAGCTTAAAAATGTAGCCTGATATATTGTTCTTAATAAACCTATTCAATATTACAACTGACAGTTAGATATTGTATATTTTTTCAACATTAAATTAATATTCTAGTATCTATTTAAAGTAAACACCTGGGAATATGTTCATAATATTAGGATTTAAACATGTTTTAACATGTTTATTTAAAAAAAACCAAATATTGTTAACAACCCTGCATGATTATTTCACCCCAAAATGTAACATAAATTAAGTAGAACATTAATTTATTACAGTTTTACTTCTCTTACCTACGTATACATTAACTGTTACCTTCGAATACCAAATTTCCACATTCCTCTATGTACTTAGGTTTTGGACGCATGCTCAAAATTCTAAATTTTACAGAAAGGGTCATTCCCCCTCTTTGAGGTACATGAAAACAAATGTTCATTAAAATCATCTTGGTGAAAGTACACAAAGTGACTCAACCTCATGTTTCAAAGTATTGGGACCCTGAAAATGCTACCTAACTGTGTGAATCTAAAATGTAAAACAAAATGAGTACCTGGACAAATATGATCACTTTCTATCAGCATTAGCATCTTCTGAATACAATACAATCACAAATTTGAATGAAATATGTAAATTGGTGGAATAATCATCACTTAATTAAAATATGGTACTTGTATTTGTAGGTAACATTGAGAAGTGTACCTTCAACTTCATCATTCCGCCACGTGGTCAATTGGAGAGATTAGTGATGGCACTTTTTTTTCCATACAAGCTTGATATGTTGACTTTAAGTGGGGAAAAGGAATAAGAGATCGAAGCATTTTGAAACTGGACCCTAAAAATCTAGCCGTGAACACTTTTCGTTGGATTCGACCATATGCTTATATAATATAAAGCAGTTTTCTAATCCACGCGTCGGTGTTTACAGTAGACAATATAAACACTAGCGAATGTCCTAACACCACGCGGCCACCGGTAATTTGATAATACCCGCAATGTGTCATTTAATTTTAAAGCTTAACTGAGAGTAAAGGTCTGGAAATCTTGTTATTTAAAAAGATAAAATCTTTAATATTCTGTTTTGCACAATATATTCTGACTTTATACAATTGTAATAACGATCATAATGCCATCTACGACTATTAGCGGTTAACCCTTGTGGGTAATGTAATTATTTATTGTTTCCAGTCAAAAGATCTGTGAACAGCGTTTATGATTGGCGACTTTGATTCGAGCACGTTCTTCGCTGTTAAAGAATCAAGCCCAGTGGTTTCAGTCAACATTGACTTTGGGTACGCATGATCGTTCCAAAACTCGCGGAAAAGGGGGTTTTCTGTATCATGTACGCGGATATTTATGTCCGCGCCGATTTCCCCAAATTAGGGTGTTTTTTAAGCTATGTCCGCAATTTCCCCAAATTAGTGGTATTTTTTAAAGCTTTGTCCGCGTTTTCCCAAAATAAGGGGTCATTTAGAAACCTATGTCCGCGATTTCAAAAAATTGTTTTGGAGCGGTTATGTCCGTGAAGAAGAAAAGAAAATAGAATGTCCTCGTTTTTGCGCAAATAGAGGGACTATATAGAAAGTATCCTTGGAATGGTGAAAAAGGGGGGTTATTTTCAGTCAAAATGTCCGCGTTTTTGTGCGAAAAAGGGGGTCAAATTGGCGAAATTGTCCGCGAATCGCCGTCAAATAGGGGGGTATTTCGAGATCCTGGAACGATCATGTGTTACCCTCTGAATATGAAAAGAGAACACCGGGGAATCAAGACACTTTTTGATTAAAACTATCAATCATCTCTTGTGTGAAATTATAAATGACTTATATTATGATAAAAGGTAAGTGTTATTAATATATTGCTACCTACTACTACAGTTATTAATATTAAACAAAGAGGGTTCTCTGTTATATAATTAGAATATATTGAATCCACTACCTGGTTGAATTATATATAACTTGGGGACAAGATTTACCAGTGACAGTTACAAAGTGCTCTATGTGAAGAGTGAAGTGTGATGCATTCTAATACCTAAGACGTTAAAGGATATCAGAAGGCCTTACAATTTACAAATCATAGTTGCCGTGTGATTTATGTTAGAGAGGCTGTGTAGACCACCACTTAATAAATTCCATCAAACTAACAAGGAGCAGCCATTGTTATTTGAGGGTTCTATGTAAATGGCTGCCATGTGTAATATTCTTGGTACTAGTAATGTGTTAGGACATACTTATCCATACACAAATGCACATGGCAGCTTTCAAGTTCTGACACTAAACCCTCGATATAATGTATCCGGAATAGATATATCTCTTGATAAGCCTCCGTATTATGAATCTATTTATAGACTACTTCGATCAAAATAGAATACTAGATATATTGATATGAAGTTTCATTTTTTTCTTCAAAACCAGTTATACGCATATATACTTCATGCTGGTATTGTCATGTTTTTTACAGGGGTTTCCCGAATACATCAACACTTTCACGCGGCAGGCGTCTGCAGACGACATTCCGAAATGTCACAAAATATTTCAAAAATATCAAAATTATTGCTTTTCATTACCATATTTGGAATCACCATGAGAAACACATTAACATAAGTACAAACATGTCTAGTATTGGTTCAGTAATTCTTGAGATAGGCTTTGAAAGTTGGGAAAGGTTTCTGACAACTCTGTTTTGTATAATGGTAAAACCAATAGCCGCGTGTAAAATGTTACTGATATCGGGTAACTACCATGACTACTCAAGTATAATTGTCTATATATAATATATAAAAGCTTTATCCATTTTCTACTAGATACTGATATGAAGCTATTGTTTCCCCCAAAATCAGATGCATTTAAAAACGGCGGCGTATCTCCAGGAAGGAATTCACAATGTATAAAACAACAAAACATGTGTGGATGGAAAAGGCCTGTAAAATTATTTTGGAACTACACTTAATCCAATTTGGGAGAGTGAGGGTTATACGTAATATTTGCTTCCTTAAACATGCAAAACCACACCTATGTTCTTTAATAGACCTATGCTTTACAACAGTTATTTTAAGAAAAGTCTAAACTGTTCGCTGTTTGACGCATGTTTTCAGATGAAATTCGTATGAGGACAGAATTAATCATCGCATCACGATCACGAGATCAAGAGATCTCACACTATAGTCATATTCAAAAAACTCAAATTATGTAATACAAGTATTCCAAAACAGGACAGAATCTATCATCGCATCACTAGATCTTTTTTGATGAAGAGATCTGACACAGTTATTAAATTAAAAACCACTTAAATTACGTGACACAAGTGTTCATGAACCCCCCCCCCCCCCCCCCCCCCCCCCCATTGAAATGAGGAAACTTCTACCAGCCAATATGAGTTTCCCCATTATTTATAGCTGAAACCACTGCGAAATCTAACAAAATTGCAAGCTACGCCTGCAAATTACACATTTCATGCAAACTTCAAAGCAAATCAGCATGAAGTTCATTATATATAGCCGGAAACAGTCGTATACTTTTCGCGCGCCACAAATAATGATTTTTGGGAGCGAATGTGCATGAGTTCGCTGAAAAGTCGCAGTAAAGATGCTCCTGAACATTTTCTTGACCCCTCCATGCCCCCTCCCAAATTAAAATGTCTGAGTTACGTCTCTGTGTGACGCGTGTCTTTATTGACAGAATCAATCATCATACCTTTGATCTGCTCGGATAAAAACGTGTCTAACGTTGAAAAATCAAGGTATTTTAATCTTATAACATTGTTCTTGCTTAAAATAGAAAGTACGTATATATTATTGGATGATGGTTTGTTTTCCGTTTCTAGTGCCAGATATTTCGTTTAACATGGTATTTTAATGATAATTTTAGCAAGCAAAATCTTTGTGCCTATTATAAGGGGTTCATTATATTGAAACCATCGATTCTATGAGTTCGTATAATTTGTACTTTTCATAGACTGTACCAGCCCTTTTTTGTAAAATATGTGTTTCCAAATTCATTTGTTGGAGAGTTCTAGAGCAACTTGCATCTCTTTAGGATCCAACTTCACATTGAACAAACGGGTTTGTAAAATAACATTTTTATTTCTTCTGCCATGTCCAACACTGCCTAGCCTTCTTGTCTTTAATTATATGCACAATCCCATCATATTCGAAAACACATATTATGTCTATGATACGTGATACTTTCAGTCAACGAAAGCACATTTTTTAGCAACGAATCATTTACAGACCAAAAGAATTACACATCATGAATAGTTCATCCTACTATAAATCTGGAAACGGTGTATGTTTGTTTGTTTGTGTGTTTGTATGGAACGCCATTTGTAAACATTTGAACAATCATAACTTGTGTGTGTATATGTAACATTTGTGTGTATATTATTGGTGAACAATCATAATTTGTGTGTGTATATGTAACATTCGTGTGTATATTATTGGTTGTGCACACACAAATTATGATTGTTCAAAGATTTACAAACGGCGTACCATGGAACGCCGTTTGTAAATATTTGAACGTTCAAAGATTTACAAACGGCGTACCATGGTACGCCGTTTGTAAATCTTTGAACAATCATTGTTCAAAGATTTACAAACGGCGTACCATAATAAGCATACGTACACATGAGAATACACTCGCCCCCGCACACACAAAAGTTGGTACACATTACGAAAGATGAGTGCACACAAAAGTTGAGAACACACAAAAGTTGAGAACACAAAAGATGTTAATTTTATGGTAATAATAAATTGTATATTCATTGAAATGTAATCAGGGAACCCAATAAAAGACGTCGTTATAAATTTTACTACGTGTGACAGCTGTATAGGAGAATGGTCTCAGTAATTTAGAGAAAGGTGACTAGAAAGCAGAGAACGGTCTGTAAAGCAGAGAACGGTCTGTGAGTGTAATGCACAGAAAGGTGTGTATCTTCTATTTCTACTCTCTCTTTCTCTCCCCGTAAGTGTAATGTAGAGAACGGTGTGTATCTTCTATTTCTACTCTCTCTTTCTCTCCCCGGTAGTCGGCCAAGAAAGCACCACACAAAATCAATGCGCAATCCGTGTAATCCTGTAGTAGTTCCGGAAAAGCACGAAGACTAGGCTTGTAAATGTGAGGTTTCGGGCAATTTGTTTCTCCGGGGATGGTATGTTTGTATTTAGGGACCGTTCACAGTGGCGTAACAGCCGGGGGTGGGGCAGGCCCCCCTGAAGGTGCTCAGCAGGAAATTCAAACCTACCCACCAGGAAAAATAGGGGGAAGGGAAAAGAAGGGGGAAAGGGAACGAAAAGAGAGAGAGAAAGGAAAAAGGGAGAAAAAAGAAAAAGGAAAAGGAGAAAAAAAAGGGGAAAGAAAGAAAAGAAGAAAGGCAAAGAAAGAAAGAAAGAAAATTTCGCAGTACAAAAAGCACAACAGTCAACAAATTGTTGACTCTTGTGCTTTTTGTACTGCGAAATGTTGTGACCGTGCGAAATGTTGTGACCGTGCGATTTTTTTTTTACCCTACCCCCCCCCCCCCCCCCCACACTTACGTGAAATTTTTTGGGGCAACCTTTTACGAAAAATTCCGGGACGGAATTATTCTAACCAGTATTTTTTTTGGCTGTGCCCCCCCCCCCCCCCCTGACAACCAACCTCTGTTACGCCCCTGACCGTTCATTATTTATGGTGGAGGGGGCTGGGGGGGGGGGGGGGGCGGTTGGTAAACTATAGGGGGGTCATGTAACTTTCATATGTTGAAATAGGGGGGGGGGGGGTTATGTAACTTTATTCTTGAACAGGGGGGGTTGTGTAAATTTGTTTAAACTATAAAGATGGTGGTGATTGGCGTGATTTTAGAGGCTATTTTGGAGTGTAAATGCCATTTTTTTCTGCGCTTCGCGCATATTTATTAAAACCTATCGACTTCAAAAACTTTTACTATGAGATGAATTCTGGACAGCAAATCGACGGTATGGTGGAAAAACATCTATGCCTATATAATCATCACAGGGTGTATAATGTTACCCCCCCCCCCCCCACTTATCAAGATTTGAGCTGCAGACGGGGAAAAATTGTGCATTTACGATTTTTTGGGGAGTCTGTAAAAAATTGTCGGTACATCATGCCTCTCGTCGGTACAACTATCGTCAGGCCCAGTGAAAAAGTGAGGGCGCTGTGTGCAGGTCCGTAGCGGAAAATTTAGGTTAATAACCCCTCATGAAACAAGGCTTAAATTAAAGTTGAGATGTTACTGAAAATGGTCATAGGTGACAAGTATGCCATAAATGTAACCGCAGGATAGAAAAGGTTTCTTGAAATATGGCACTTTTACACGTATTTCAATGAGAAAGATATTTGGTGTGGTGCTCCCCTATCTCACTACAGTTACATAAAGCCCGTCTCCCGTAGCGTGAGAGAAAGAGAGAGTAGAAATAGAAGATACAGACCGTTCTCTGCTTTACACCGAGTCAGAAATAGAAGATACAGACCGTTCTCTGCTTTACAGACCGTTCCAGTGGCGTAGCTCAGGGGGGTGGCAGGGGGGGCAGTTGCCCCCCCTGACAGAACGTTTTTGTGCCCCCGCCCCCCCTTTGTGCCCCCGCCCCTCTCTTTGGATATAGTGTTTATATGCGGGGTAACCATTTAAAAATGACCATTTTAGCTTGGTTTTGTTAAAAAACTGCTTAAAACCCTGAGGATGTGCCAAAATGTGTTGACTATAGTGCTTTTTTGACTGGGAAACTTTGTGTCCGTGCGAAATTTTTTGACCGTGCGAATTTTTTTGACTTCACCCCCCCCCCCCCCCCCCCCCCCCCCCCCCCCCCCCCCACTTACGTGAAATTCACGAGGTGACTGACCTGGAAATTTTTGGGGGCAACCTTTTACGAAAATTTTAGAAATCTTGCCCCCCTGAAAAAAAAACCTAGCTACGCCACTGGACCGTTCTCTGCTTTACACTGAGACCGTTCTCTACTTACAGACCGTTCTCTGCTTTACACCCAGACCGTTTTCAACATTTGACCTTTCCAAGACTATATTTACACAGACCTTTCTCCATTTTCTAGTCACCTTTCTCTAAATTACTGAGACCTTTCTCGATTCTAGACAACTTCCTCAAAATTACTGAGACCTTTCTCCATTCTAGACACCGTTCTCTAAATTACAGAGACCTTTCTCGATTCTAGACACCTTTCTCTAAATTACAGAGACCTTTCTACATTCTAGACACCTTTCTCTGAATTACTGAGACCGTTCTCCATTTTCTAGTCACCTTTCTCTGAATTACTGAGACCTTTCTTCATTTTCTAGTCACCTTTCTCTAAATTACTGAGACCTTTCTCCATTCTAGACACCGTTCTCTAAATTACAGAGACCTTTCTCGATTCTAGACACCTTTCTCTAAATTACAGAGACCTTTCTACATTCTAGACAACCTTTCTCTGAATTACTGAGACCTTTCTCCATTTTCTAGTCACCTTTCTCTAAATTACTGAGACCTTTCTCCATTCTAGACACCGTTCTCTAAATTACAGAGACCTTTCTCGATTCTAGACACCTTTCTCTAAATTACAGAGACCTTTCTACATTCTCGACACCTTTCTCTAAATTACTGAGACCTTTCTCCATTTTAGACCATTTTGACCCCTTTGGCCGCCCATAGGTAAGAGATATCATTTGCATACTTGGGACTTCTGAAACGACTACCCAGAAATGGGAGGAACTAGCTCGTAGTAAAACACGTCTTTATAACAACGTCTCCTATTGGTTCACTGATTACACTTACAAGATGAATATTCAGTTTTATTACCATAAAATTAACATCTTTTGTGCGGACTCAGTTGGTGCGTGTACTCAGAATTGTGTGTGTGTTTGAACTTTGGGTGTGCGGAGAGTAGGGGTGTATTAAGTCGCGTGCGTGTGTATTATAGTCGGCGGTGTGGGAATATTCTGTGTGGGTTAAAGATTTTTATTACGCTCTCGTTGGTGTGTGTAATGCTCATTGGCGAATAAAGTTCGTAGGGGTGTACATGGGATGGGGTGTGTGTGTGTATTGGAGCGTGTTTGTATATTATGTAGTGTGTATTATGAATTATGCGTGTTTGATTAAATTGCGTTTTATATTTCACCGCGTTTATTAGGCATTCTGTGTGGTTGCGTGTGTAAGTTGGATGTATTTGTATATGTTGTTGCGTATGTATATTATATTTTGTGTGC